>JZSA01007442.1:0-18547 GCA_000956155.1 Cotesia vestalis
AGTACACTGAGAGAAAATTTTATTTAATAGTAATAAAAAAGTTTATTTGGACTTAAAAAAAAAATTTAGTTAATAGTAATAAAATTATATTCCATATGAATAAAATTTTATTAGTATTTAATAAAATTTTATTAGTATTTAATAAAATTTTATTAGTATTTAATAAAATTTTATTTGTATTTAATAAAATTTTCTTAAATACTAATATGTGTTTTTCATACGAATATTAAGTCATTAAAACAAATAATTTAAAAAAAAAAATTAATATTTATCAATTAATTATAATATATTCAAATATATTTTCAATGTAAAATCTTTTAATAAATAAATAGTATAAAGATGTTCCAACGAGACATCCTAACCTAACCTACTTGTTTATTTCCCCTTCCTCTTTATTAGCCAAATAAACGTTTTATTAAATAGTAATAAAATTTTATTACTATTAAATAAAATTTTCTCTCAGTGTAAGAATTTTCATATTTACGATGAGTGAAGTTTATAAATTAAATAAAATAACTATTATAATTATATTAATATTTTTTGGGTTCCAATGAGTAAATAGAAATTCTTTTAAGAATTCAACTTAATTTAACAAGGTAAATTCTAACTACTCAACTATTAAAGTATAAAATTTTTAATTTATAACTTGAAAAATTATGGAACTTGAATTTATAATTGGGTATTTGATTGTTTACTATTGAATCTATCAGTGTATTATTTAATTTTGTAAATTATTTTATTTGATTGTTAAATAAATTTAGCGTCACTTCGAATAGTTGTTCATACATGTATTTTATAATTAAGAAATTCTATTAATTAAATTTTGAATTATAATAAGGTATTATATTGAACAGTCACTCTTATAGCTCCATCCCAGTTATTCTACTTGGTGAAGGCTAAAAGGGAGCAAGGTAATTATACAATTAAAGTACTATGTTCTGACGTAACACATACAAACACTATCGCGGGAATAGTTGGGGAAGCTTCTTAGGACCTCGAAACGTCGAGATCTGATAAAAACTCAATTTTTGCAAAACGGAGTGAAATTAATAACTTCCCGATTTTTGAAAATCTTCGATTTTCTTAGCGGGAAGTTAAAAAAATTTCCAAAATTCGTTGATTTTTCAATCTACTCAACCCAATCATTATGGTGGTTTTTTTAAATGAAAGACAGTTGTAATTAAACTATAGATCAATAGAAATAATGCAATCTAACTATAGTTTTTTACCGAAATATATCATTCAACGATTTTAAAATTGAAATGGTTATCATTGTACAGATGTAAGGTGACATTAAGTTTACCTTTTTTTCTTTGATATAATATTTCTAACATTTTCTATACCATCGTTGAGAAGTTGGGTTACTTCACCACATTGCGATAAGGAGGCTTACCTGCTCACCATCAGTAGTACCTCAGCATCAAATATTGATTGAACTAAAAGTGAGACTTCTTTCTTATATAAGGATCCACAACTTACTTTGTTGAATTATCTGAAATTTAAGAACTTATTTCTGAAAGAAAGGAAGCTTAATAAAAATAAATTTTTTTTCTTACTGTACTATCGATAATTTAGATATTACGTAGTAAGTTTCTGTATTAAACTGTAGTTTTCTGTTTTACCTACTGTGTAATATTGAACAAATCAATACAAGCTTTATCCCTGATAGCCACCATAACTGGAACTTGCCGTCAATTAACTGCCGCAATTTGAAGCCAACTTGACGGAAAGAGTTGGAAAAGTAAGCGGTTTCAATTAAGTTGCCTATTAGGTACTCTGCAATTTGACGTCGAGACTTGCTGTGCAAGGATTCCATCTAAGTTGTAGTAAAGTTGAAAAGAAATTTAACTGTAAGTTTGATTTTTAACTTGTATTCAAATTGCGGCCGTAGATTTTCGTCAATTTGCTTACAACTGTTATTCAGTAAAGAATTGCCGCAAGCTTGATTTTAAGTTAACTGCAACTGCGGAAAATCAACTTCTTTCTAAGATAGTGCTTGCTATCAGGGACCATTTAAATTATAACTCAAGCTTCGTTCTCCGTATCACTTTGTAGTACCGTTCATGTACGCTATTCACACCACATATTTTAGCGTTACCCGGGAAAAAATGATCAGGACTGATCAGACCTGTTCATATCTGATCAGGCCTGTTCATGTATGATCAGGCCTGAAATTATACCTGATCAGATCTGTTCATGTCTGCTCATGCCTGTTCATGTCTGAAGCGTTAAATACGCTCAGGCCTGATTAGACCTGTCCATGCCTGTTCATGCCTGTTCATGCCTGTTCATGTCTGAAGCGTTAAATACGCTCAGGCCTGATTAGACCTGTCCATGCCTGTTCATGCCTGCTCATGTCTGTTCATTTATGAAGCGTTAAATACACTCAGGCCTGATCATCTCTGACCATGTCTGATACCTAGCCTACACTGAGAGACAATTTTATTTAATAGTAATGAAATTTCATTACTATTAAATAAAATTGTCTCTCAGTGTAGGCTAGATATCAGACATGGTCAGGTATGATCAGGCCTGAGTGTATTTAACGCTTCATAAATGAACAGACATGGACAGACATGAGCAGACATGGACAGGTCTGATCAGGTCTGAGCGTATTTGAGGCTTTAGACATGATCAGACATGAACAGGCATGAACAGGCATGGACAGGTCTGATCAGGTCTGAGCGTATTTAATGCTTCAGACATGAACAGGCATGGACAGGTCTGATCAGGCCTGAGCGTATTTAACTCTTCAGACATGAACAGGCATGAGCAGGCATGAATAGGCATGAACAGGCATGGACAGGTCTCATCAGGTCTGAGCATATTTAATGCTTCAGACATGAACAGGCATGGACAGGTCTGATCAGGCCTGAGCGTATTTAATGCTTCAGACATGAACAGGCATGAGCAGACATGAACAGGTCTGATCAGGTATGATTTCAGGCCTGATCATACATGAACAGGCCTGATCAGGTCTAATTCCAGGCCTGATCAGATATGAACAGGTCTGATCAGTCCTGATCATTTTTTCCCGGGTACTCTACGAAAACTCCACCAATACTCCATGAATTCTCAGCAGATACTCCGTGAGAAAACCGACAATATTCCGTGAATACTCTATTAAAACACTTGCAATACTCCAAGAAAAACCCAACAGAACGCCGTTAAAATCTTGTGTCGTGACTGCACACAATACTCCGCGTTACCTCCGATAAAATACCGACTAAACTCCGTCGGTATCCCGAGAAAACTCTATGACGAAGTATACTCTGCAGAAACTCCGTGTTTCTTCCGAGTTTTCACCGGGTCATCAATACCGTTAGGGTACAAAAAAATCGATATCATTAACTCATTAAAAGGCCAAAAAAAGTAAGACAAATTAAAAAACTCCTATGATTAACATTTTCTGAAGGTGGCTCATTTTCCCCCACATTTTCAATATTTTATTTTCAATAAACATGTCCGGGAAAAAATGATCAGATCTGATCAGACATTAACAGGCATGTTCAGGTCTGATCAGATCTGTTCATGTCTGACTCGACCAGATAAAAAAAAAAAAAATTTTCCTTTGGGGATTCGAACCGTAAACGCCGCGCTTTCCAGACTGTTACTTTACCGCTTGACCATATAACTTATCTTTACTTTAGAGGTATCTTTCAAACTACTTCAAGTAATTTAAATTTCATACATGACTTATCTTTACAGTTGAGCAAGTTAACTATGCCTAGTTTGTTAATTATTAATAATTTTATCCAAATAATCAGATCCCAGAAAATTATATCAGTAAAGGTTCAGGTTAATACAGATCTATTATTTATTATTGTGTTGATTTATTTTATCCAATTCAGCAACGTTTCGTTACGTATCGTAACTTCCTCAGGCTTCTAATAACAAACATACATAATATAAATTACAATTAAAATCTTTTACAACAAATTTACATCCACAATAAATTAATAAATTACCAAATTATACCTTGAAATAAGTTAACTATTTAACATAACTGTGAATATAATAATAAATGTAGCATTACTTTCTATGTAGCAGTAATTTATTAATTTAATTTTAATCAAAGACAAAAAGATCCTTTTCCATTTGAAGACCGATATCTCAGCGAGGATTGGACGTATCAGGGTGTTTAAAAAAAGAAATCAAAGCTAAATGAACAAAGTATCCGATCCTTATGGTGGTTAAGCTAAAAAAATTTTTTCCACGCCCGTAGACCAAAAAAAAAAAACTAAAAAAATTTTGAGAATTTTTTTGTTGCTGGTTTTTCTACGATTACTCAGAAACCGCGGAGGCTACAAAATTTTGAAGTTCTAATTTAAAAACTAGACACTTGGAGCTACAATTTCCTTTTTTTCATTTTCTGTACGACCATTTCTCTCAAAGTTAAGGCCTGTTGAAAACTACCGAAAAATTTGGAATTTTTTTTTGATCCCTTAATTTTTTCCAGTAGTGTAGTATATTGTCATTGGTCTTCGATAAATCTACAAAGTTTGAACGAAATCTGGCCGTTTAAAGTGGGTCAAAATTGCGCCCAAAGTGTTTAAAGTGTTTTTTTGGAACTACTCCGAAATTCCGAGTCCGATCAAATTAAACTTGGAGATTCTTGATGAGGCTTAAAAACTGCGCCGAACGTTGTCAACCGTATAGAAATCAGTTTATTTATTCAAAAGTAATTGCGGTTAGAAAATTTGAAAAATATTGTTTTATCAAACTTCTATCAGACTTTTGAGCTTGAAGAGCTCAAAATAACACACAAATTGCATTTTCGAGCTCAAAGAGCTCAACAATGTCATAAGTCCGATTCCAAGCGTTTAGGTATGGAATTAGCGGGAAGTTGCAGGGATGACCTTCAGGGCCAACTGTTTTCCTAATTTTTTTTTTTTTAATTGTATCATCACTGTTCTAACATTAACTTCACAAACATCGATGACATCACTGAATCACGATATCACGCAATACAGTATAATTTCATAAAATAATGGTCCGTAGCAATACTTTAAATAATTGTTTCTTTAGAGAAAAAAGTTTGATTTAAAAAATTCAACCAATTTATATTGGAAGCCACTTTTGTCGAATCATTTTCAGTCAAGTTCTAACCACTTCACGAATTCACCATGACATCCTGGTCACAGCACCACTTTTACGTTCTCAAGTTTTGAGCAACTAATTTTAAATCATTTAAGTCCAGGTTTTGACCTCAGTAGGCAATCAATAGAATCCAGGTGGGTCGTGTCACTGATTCCTCCGTGAAGTACTTTTGAAAATTAATAAAATTTGTAACTTTTATGTAATGCTTCCATTTACCTGCCCTCAGGTAGGTGATAAATAGAAAGCCTGAACGCTGGCTAGCACTCCAAGTGATTTCACCAGAGTGGAACGGCTGATAAGTGCTCGCACTTTGAGGGTAATAATTATGGTATTTTTGGATAAGATACCTGAACGCTTGCTAGCGCTTTAGGTGATTGCACCAGGGTCGAACTGCTAATAAGCGCTCGGACCCTGGGGGTAATACGTATGATATTTAGAGAATGGAATACCTAAACGATGGCTAGCGCTCCAGGCAAAGGAACCAGGGTGGAACGCTGATGAGCGCTCTCAAGCATGGGTTGAGATTTTAATAATATTCTATATTAATCGATTGATAATTAATGAGGTTTAGTAATAAAGAATGGGCAGGTTCAGCCTTGGACCAGCAGAGATTACTTCTCTGCTAAGTCGTCGGACTGACTGCTCCAGAAAAAATCTGGATACAGAATGCTCTTAAATAATTTTTTACTATGGTTTTTTATAATAGATTTTTTGCGACGTTACATCTGAGTTTACCCTATGAGAACATCAACGCAGTCCAAATCCCACAACGTAGACTGTTTATAGTCTACTGGGCTGCGTTGACGTTCCAGAAATCTCGTATCTTGAGGTATTTCCGTTACAAAATACCTGGAGTGATAATTAATCAATTTAAATATTAATTAATAAAATGTTCAATATATTTTCAATAAATTTGAAATTTGTTAGACCGTAATAGGAGGCATCTCTTGATATTACAATTAAGAGCTGCGCTGTTAATAAGCTCATTTTTCCAGCATCGTAAACTGTATATCCAGTATATTTAAAATGAAAAAAAAGGAGTCGATTGTTTGACGAAGCCCAATATATACACTAGTCACAAAAATTAAGGGATGTAAAAAATATTCCAAATTTTTGGGTGATTTTCAACAAGCTGTAACTCCGAGGAAAATGGTCGTACAGAAAAAACAATAAAAGCAAATTGTAGCTCCAAGTGTCTAGTTTTTAGATACGACCATGAATTTGTCATGTCCAGGTCTGGAGAAATCCTGAGAATACTACCAAAAAAAATTTTTCCAAATTTTTTCTCGTCTAAAAAAAGGTCCACAGGATTCAAAAAAATTTTTTTAATTGTTTTGTTCAAGAGCTCTTTTAGAGAATTTAATACTCTTTCATTTGGCGTATTTAAAAAGCCTGTACGACGATTTGCCGAGGAGTTATCGTCAATCAAAGGAAAAAAATTCTTTTTGACTTTGATATTCAATAACTCCGAAAATAATGATCGTACAGGAAATTGAAGGAGAGTTTCGAAAACTGCACGATATTCTCTATAAGAAAATGTAAGCATCTTTTAGAAAAAAAAATTTTTTTGAATTGAAAACTCAGACTGAAAAAAAGACAAAAATTCGCATAATTAAGGATATTTGGATAACTTGGTATAACTTTGGATAAAATGGATAAACGAAGGATAACGTCGGTAATTTTTTAACCTCAAAGTGTCCCCTAAAATCCCTCAAAAATTCAAAGCGCTGCGATTTTTTTTTCATTGTACCCCGAAGCTTCAAATTCTTTGTTTTTGCAAGAATCACCATTATGAGCAATTTTGTGATTTTTATTCATTCTTCAGAATTGATTTTTTGAAAAATTTGGAAAAAAAAAAAAATTTTCAATTTTTTTCGAAATTGTGGCTCGCATTGTTACCCTCCTTCAAGAGGGCTACAGTCAGGTGGAAGTAGCAGCTCTTATGGGAGTGAGTCAGTCTGTTGTCAGTCGTGCCTATACCCGATTTAACGCGACTCAAAGCTACGATCGTCGTCCGGGTCAAGGTAGACGACGAATCACTACCGAGCGTGATGAATTTTTCATGGTCATATCTGAAATCTAGACTCTTGGAGCTACAATTTGCTTTTTTTTTTCATTTTTTCTATACGACCATTTTCTTCAGAGTTACAGCTTGTTGAAAATCACCCAAAAATTTGGAATTTTTTTATATCCCTTAAATTTTGTGACTAGTGTATAATATATATATTATTTATTGTTTTTTAGTATTCATATAAATATTAATTATTACGATTTTTTAGATGAAAGATTCCATCCGACCAATATTACCTCCTCCCCCACCGTCAGTAAAACGTGGAATTGCAGAGCGTCAGCAGCACACTGAACAAATTTCATCTCCAACAATTACAAGCCCAACAGCTACAATGCCCAGTTCAGTAACTCTTCCATCTGGATCATTGTCAAGTAATGATGTTGAGAAAAAATTCACAGACTTTGAGGTCACTAAAATATCAAATTCTAACGCACCGAATAGTGACGTAAAAGATGACGAAGTAAGTTGACGATAATTTTATTGAAAACTTTTCTATGAGAGATAGCTAAAGTAAAATTTATTTCTTGCATAACTCAATTCTGAAGGAAAAAGATATATAGGAATATGTCTGAGTATACTTTCACGCACAATTATGAATTATGGTACATAAATTTTTGATGACGTCTCAATGAGAAGTTTACAATCAGAATGTGATTTGTCATAAAAATTAAAATATTCGTTTTCTATCTTAAAAGTATTTTTTCTATAGAATTGTGATCTGTTTATGACTATATATCTATAAGAGTATATTCTGCTTTACGACAAAATTACAATCGATGTAATCACATTTTGAAACTTGGACAAAATATAGCTTAAATAGACAGAGCAAAGAATATCTATAACCGACATAAAATTAACTTTGATTTATCTACTCGCATTCAATCATTCGAGAAAATTTATGTTTTATATATATCGTTAATTTTTATTATGAATAAAATATTTATAAATAGGGCCAGGGACTTCGTATGGAAGGGGAAATACTAACACATGTAAAAAAAAAACAAAAAAGAGTAATTCGTGTGATCGGCAATATTCGGTAATTAGAAATGTTCAGGTTTAACAACGACAAAGTTCAAATGACAGCAAGAACTGTCAAAATTACATGTCAAACGACCTAACCCTGGTTTACAAAATGAATATAGGTGACAATCAGTACGCGAAAAATTTTAATGCACATGCTGGTTATGTTTGTGTGTGAGATTGGTATGTGTGAGAATAAGAATTAAATTTTATTGTATGATATCTTTAGAATAAATAAACGTTTGAAACGTTGAGTATGGAATTAAATTATCCATTAAGACCTAGAACTTATTATATTTCAGAGTTGGATCGCCGTGTAATTTTATAGTTATCCAAAACATTGAAATAAAAAAAAAATATTCATAGATGTACATTTTGCACTAGCTCAATGGTTTTGTATTCCTTTTTTAAGACAAAATAGAAAATATTGAACCAAGTAAAACTTAATACTAGAAGTAAGATAAAATTAAAAAAAAAAATAAGACAAATTTGAAGGTATAAAACACGATAAAAATTAGGAATTAAATCAATACAAAATTGAGCTGAAGGTATTGCTGGAAATCGCGTTGGTGGTCCGCTCGAGATCGCGCTCGCAGTCTTGCTGGAGGTATTGCTGGGGGTTTTGCTGGAGATCGCGCTGGTGGTCTCACTCGAGATCGCGCTGCAGATATTGCTCGCGGTCTTGCTGAAGATCATGCTCGCGGTCTTGCTGAAGGTACTGCTGGGGGTTTTCCTGGAAATCGCGCTCGCGGTCTCGCTGGAGGTATTGCTGGGGGTCTTGCTGGAGATCGCGCTCGCGGTCTTGCTGGAGATCACGCTCGCGGTCTTGCTGAAGGTACTGCTGGGGGTTTTCCTGAAGGTATTGTTCGGGGTTTTGCTGGAAATCACGCTGGCAGTCTTGCTGGAGATCGCGCTCGCGGTCTTGCTGGAGGGATTACTGCGAGTCTTGCTAGAAATCGCGCTGCAGGTATTGCTCGAAGTCTTTTGGATATCGCGCTCGCGGTCGTGCTAGAGATTGCGCTCATGGTCTTGCTGAAGTTATTGCTGGGGGTTTTGCTGGAAATCGTGGTGGCAGTCTTGCTGGAGATCGCGCTCACGGTCTTGCTGAAGGTATTGCTGGGGGTTTTGCTGGAGTTCGGGCTGACGGTCTTGGTCGAGATCGCGCTGAAGATGTTGCTGGCGGTCTCGCTAATAATTTTTTCGGGAGATCGCGCTGCAGGTATTGCTGGGGGTCTCGCTGTTAATTTCGTTCGAGATGGCAATCTCCAGCAAGAAACCCAGGAATACCTTCAGCACAATCTCCAGCAAGACCCCCAGCAATACCTTCAGCGTGATCTCCAGCAAGACCGCAAGCGCGATCTCCAGCAAGACTGTGAGCCCGATCTTCAGCAAGACCGCGAGCGTGATCTCTAGCACGACCGCGAGCAATACCTTCAGCAAGACCGTGAGCGCAATCTCTAGCACGACCGCGAGCGTGATCACCAGCAAGACCGCGAGCATGATCTTCAGCAAGACCGTGAGCGCAAGATGGAATAGGAGGAACCTTAAAACGAATGGCCGCACGTACTAGCCTACAGTTGCCACCTCATTTACAGATATTAACACCGACACAATTATTTGAGTGGTGCTCAAGAAACTTACCAAGTATAAATATTCGGTTCTCGAAAATTGACGACTATAATTTAATGAAAGAAAATTTAGAAGAACGTTTTAAAAGTGCGAAACCGATACCGGCAACACAAAAAATTCATCAAATTATACCTTTATTGAATTTTGTAGTAGAGGTCAAGTCTTATTCTTCATCACAAATTTCCAAACAACAAAGTACGATTAAAAAACTGAGAAAATAATCATTGAGTCGAGGAAAGTAGAAATAATATTTAGATTTAATTCAATGTACAACACTATAGTTAAATAAAATAATGTTAATCTTATATACTTATACAATTTATGTTGTTTTGGTTCAATTATATACAACCTCTGAGGTTTTACGAGGGATCGAAAATTAATTTGATGCAATTTTTTGTAAAATAATCCAATTTTCAAAAATTTTATTTTTTCAATTAAAAAAAAAATATATATATAAGGTAAAGTGGGCACAACTTCGGAATGGCAAGGATAAATAGAGTATCAATTGAAGATTTTTTTAAGACAAAAAAATTTAGAATCGAAGGTTTCGGACCTGGAGAAAAATACGGTTTTATTGAAAAAACTAAAATATTTTATATATCGTGACTTCCGAAAAATTTTTTGTATTTTTTTCTGAAAACTACAATTAAAAAAAAAGTTTTTTCCAAAAAAAAAGTGCCCAAAGGTCAATTTGTGTCAAAGTTACAGCAATTTGAAAAAAAAAAGAGCGTTTTTTTTTTCAAAATTCGTAACTTTTTTTGGGTTGGATAAAAAAATCTGAAAAAATTCAGAAAAATGTCTTTGGTAGGGAAGAAGGTGATAAAAAATTTTCAGCGAAATCAAAGGGGGTCGGGCCAAAATCTTGGTGATTTGGCATGGAATGCCCCATACATTTTACTTCTATCCTGTGACTTCGGCTACGTTTAGTGGCCACTGTCACTCCAGACTCAAGCCCATCTCTGTAACCATAAAAAAAATAATCGGCTTAAGTCATAAATAATAACTAAATGTTCTACGCTCTACAATAATGCGTACAACTAAAACGTACAAGAAATACAAACTAAGAATATTATATTGGGAATTTCCCTGTCTCTGGGAAGGCTTAGCTCGATACTATCTCCGACATATATCCGATATAACGCGGCTTGTCCCGGTGATAACTTTACAATTTCTAACTAATCCTTTCTAAACTCAACATACTTAAATTATCGATCAACACTAAGGTCAAGTTCGAAGATGAGCTTAATTGGTTGAATAGTTTGGAAACGACACGATTTTAAAATTTTTGAAATCGTAAAAATTCACGTTTTTTTTACTTTTTTGAATAACTTTCGAACAGGATAACTTATTAAATTTCTGTAAATTGCAGCTGAAAGCTCTTCCAATAAGCTTCGATTTTAGTATTATATCATATGCGTAGTCTTAAAATTCAGTTATATTCCGCTATGCAAATTATAAAATTCGCTTTTGCATTTGTTTTAGAGAGTTGTTAACTTCCCGCTAAGGAAATTAAAAATTTTCAAAAATCGGGAAGCTATTGGTTTTACCCCGTTTTTCGAAAATCGAATTTTCATAAGATTTTGAGGTTTTGAGGTCTTAGGAAGCTTTCGTAAATGTTTTCGCGATCATGTCCATATGTCTGTATGTATGTGTATGTGTATATATATGTGTATAAGTATGTTTGTGTGTATGTGTGTATGTGACCCTCTTATAACTTTTGAACGGCTTGACCGATTTCATCGCGGTTGGCGCCATTGGAAAGGACTTGACCAAACTTAGATTTTGAATACAGTTAGAACCGATTCAAACCGGTAGATCTTGAGAAATCTCAAAAAAACTGCAAAAAAAATTTTTTCCAAAGGTGGTTATTTTGAAATAACTTTTCAACGGATTCAACGATCTATTTCAAAAATTTATCAGCTCTCAACTTAAAAAAACCACGTTGATCGTTGCCAGCCCAATCAAAATCGGTTGATTCGTTCGTAAGTTATCGTTGTCGAAATAAACTGAAAAAAGTGCTTTTTTTTTGGGAATTACTTTAAAATTTCTAGCTTGATTGATTCGAACTTAAAAATTTTTTAGAAAGCTTAGAAAACTGCGTCGAATGCCGCTAATTGCGTGAAAATCGGTTCATTTTTTCACAAGTTATTGCGGTTTGAAAATTCAAAATATAGTTTTATCAAGCTTCTATTAGATTTTTTAGCTTGGAGAGGTCAAAATGACTCAAAAATTATATTTTAGTGCTTGATGAGCTGAAAGACGTAAGAAGTGAAATTTTGATAGTTTAAGTATGGTATAAGCGGGAAGTTGCAGAAATGGCTTTTAGGGTCAACCGTATTCCTAATTTTCTATGTGTGGTATTCAGGAGGCTTAGGTATCTATTATCATGCCTAGTATTTTGATCGTGTCGGTCTTTTTTATTGGTTAACAGTTTAGCGTAAATTCGATGTTCTTATTAATTATGGAGTAGTTGCGCTGACAACAATAAATTCTGTTTTTTTGGCTGAAAATTTAAATCCTGTTTTATTTACCCAATTATAGAGTCTGTTTATAGTGTTCTGAGTTTTTGCGATAGTAAGATCAGTGTTCTTCCCGAAGCATGCAAATGCTAGGTCGTCAGCGAATAGGCCTTTATACATGGGATTTCCATGATTGTCTTGGCTTGGTTTATGGCGATTAGTAATAATAATACACTAAATACAGATCCAGGGGGTAAGCCGTTTTCAATTGGTACGCTTTTTCATAACGTCTTGCCGATTCTAACCCTGATCTTCCTATTTCTGACAAACTACATTATGAACGCTATTGTGTTTCCAAAAAAATCACTATTATTTAAGATAGTCGAGATCCTGTTTGTCCATGTCGTTTCGTAAGTCTTCTCAATGTCCATTGAAACTATGAGCAGGTGACCGTAGAGAGCAAGCGCTTCTCAAATGTCAGTTTCTGGATTAACTAGATGATCCAGTGTTGATCGTGATCTACTTGAGCCATACTGGTGTAAAGAGAACAACTTGTTCTGTTCCAAACGCCATCGTAGCCTTTTTGTGATCATTTTCTCCATTAGCTTGCACAGATTGCAGGTTAGTGCAATCGGTCTGTAGCTTGCGGGTTGGGTTTGGTCCCGCTTGGGTTTGAATATTGGGCAGACTATAACTTCCTTCCACTAGTTCGGAAATAGCTGGTTGCACCATATGTATGTACAATTTTAGTAGGCATTCAATTGTCTTATCAGGTAGGGCGCAGATCATTGCGTTCGGAGTATCATCTGGTCCCGGATTGGTGTTTCCGCAGCTAGCAAGGGTGTCACAGAGCTCGTTGTGGGTTAATGGGATAGGTTTTGATGATCGGTTTGTAGTTATAGGAATCGCAGTAATCTTTAAATCGTTGAGAGTAGTGAGAGTCATCAAAGTTCGCGGCAAAATCGTCAGCAAGGATGTTGGCTGTTTCTTAGATACTGAGGTTGGAGCTACCATCTGATTAGCAACACGAGGAGTTGTGTGTTGTATATGATTATTACTGACACGTCTAATCTTTTTCCACACCTGAAATAGTGGAGTGTTTACGGTGAGAGATGATGTATAGTTGTGCCAAAAATTTCGTTTGCTTTGTTTGATCGTCCTTCTTGCTACTGCTCTTCTTTGTTTATAGAGGACTTGTTTATTTTATTTTGGTCCGTCTTGTATTTGCGGAAAGCTTTGTGGGCTTCTCGGATATCCGTTTTACAATTTTTATTTCACCAAGGTACCGATTTTGGTGGTTTTGTAACGTCGTCTCTGGGGATGGATTTCTTTACAGCATTAATAATAGTTGTTAATTGTTCAAGTATCGTGACTATAGGTATTTCAGTGAGTCGGTGGAGGTGTGATAGGGTGTCCATATTCATGAGAATTTCATTACTGTAAGATTTCCAATCAGCTTGATTTAGTTGCCATTTGGGGTATTTGGTTTGGTGGCTGAAGTCATCTAGGTGTATGGTACTTCCTGATTCTTCAACCACTTTTCTATTTCTGATCCATGCTTGTACGTATAGCTGGATCTCTATATTGGGTTGTGTCCATTGAAATCACCCAATATTATGTAAGGAGCTGGTAAGGAGGAGTTAGTTAGAGAGGTGGTCGAGATCTGCCCTGAGGATTCTTGTGCTATTGGGAATGTATACGTTGCATATCATGAGTTTATGTGGTGTGTTGATCTGGACAGCCACGGCTTTGAGGTGAGTGTTGGGGGGAAACAAGTTGAAGTACAGGTTTTCACGGGAGAATATCAAAACGCCACCACTAGCTCATAGGTTAATTAATCTGTTTTTGTGGGCTGACTGATACTCAGTTAGACTGTAGCAGTAGTCAGATTTAAAGTTTGTCTCTTGTATACAGATACTGTGGGGGTTACATCTAGCAATTAATAATTGTAGATGCTCCTTTCCTGCCAAGAGACCGTTGATATTCCACTGGAGTATGTTCATATGTGTAGGTTGATAGGGTAATTGACTTAAGATTAGATTGGGTGAGGCTGTGCTCTAGCTGCATTTCACTTTCGAAGTCAGTATGTTCGGAGGAATCAGATATATCCCTGAGTACCGCAGCTTCACACTTGTTAATGATTCTGGTAAAGCAGTTTTTGTGGTTTCTTTGTTCTAGCAGTGTGTAAAGTTTCCTTAACATCGTGGCGAGACATATTGGTTCTAATTTTAACTCATTGATAGCTCAATAGAGTCGTTCTTTTTGGTCGAGCTTCTCCAAAAGTTCACAGATCTGCATGTAGTTGTACTAGTATTTCATTAGCTTGGCTGATAATTTCCTTTCAATAGTCACTCAATATGTCGGTTCTTTCACCGTGGGATTTGCGACAGTTTTTTTGGATTTTTTGAATGTCCGGGTTTGAATGGGAGGCGTTGGTTTTTGAAATGTTAAGGAGCTGGTTGGTTCAGTAGTGTTAAGCTGATTTTCCGTCCATGAAGTTGAGAAAGAGTATTTTGCCGAAAGGATGCGAAAGTTGTTTACTTAAGGATATTTTATTGGATTGGCAGATAGGTTCTGGGTTTTTCAACTATCTATTAATAATAATATATATATCAGAAATTGTGACCAAGGTTGTTTAATTTGTGTATTAAGAGTATTTTTGTTTATTATTAATTACTTAAAAATTTAATAGAAATAATTAAATTGATTTATTACGACGATTATAATTAACTTTCATTAATAATAATATTTTAGTTCATTACTATTACTGAATTTGATTAAAGTAGAAATTGATTGAGAGTGTGAGAAATTATTTTAAAGCCGAGTGAGTAACGAAAAATAATTGTAAAAGAATTCAAAAGAATGGGAAATTATTTTAAGTCCCGAGCCAAATTTAATATGGGAAAGTAACGAATGGATAGAGAATGGAAGAAATAGCGATTATTATTTGGTAAAAATAACTTTGGAGAATAAAAACTTAGAATTTGACGAACCGAAGGGATAGACAATGAAGGAAATGCCAATTAAAATACTAGTTTGTAAACACCGTATAGATGGCAAAAACGATCATTCCGGTTCGTTGCAAGTGAGTTTTTGGAAAAATCAGAAAAGCCAAAATTGTATTCGATAAAAGAGAAGTCTTCCGACAGTGTAGTTGTTCCGGGAATATTCTTCTAAGAACAACAACCAAAGGAACATTACCCTGGTTCGACTAGAACATGGGTAAGTATCTTTTTGAGCACATCTGAAGACTCCACTTCCCTGGATTTTGGCCTTCTGTCAAAATCCAGTAGGTGACCATGAGCCGTATATGTGGGGACGAGGAGGATACTCTCCACTCGTTCACCGGGTAGAATTTAGGACCCCCAGGGTTGACGACTAGTCGCCAGGGGGGGGGTGTTATTGGGAATCTAGTTTGCAATTTGTAGACCGCGTTTTTGGGATTGAACCGCGAATATCGTCATGTATGTTTTGAATAGAATGTTTCTATTGTATTTGGTTTATATTGCTTACATTGTTTATATTGTTTATGGATTTTGAACCGAGTTAATAATTTTTTTGAACCGCGAATATGTGTGAAAAGAGTGTTCTAATGTATTGTTTATATTGTTTAATTTGCTATATTTGTTTATATTGTTTTATTAACATGATCAGGCCAATAAAGAGGTTCAATTTTCTTTGATTTACTGAAAATGAAGTGTTTGTTTATATTTTGTTATATTTAATTCGATCCCCGTTTATGACCCTGGACTCCGGCGAGCAAATTTCGAGCCGGGGATCAATTAATTAATACATAATTAGTTGAAAACGTGGACGTTACAAAATGTAGATAAGATAGGATCACAATAACGAATTACAGTATTATCCTGTGACGTTTCGGCCATTTATTAGACCTTCCTCAAGCTTCTGAAATTTATACATATTAATAACCAACAAAATAACATTACAATTGCTATCATTACAATATTTACCATAATACGAATTCTAACAATGCCTAAGGAAGGTCTAATAAATGACCGAAACGTCGCAGAAACAATAATGTAATTCGTTATCATGATTCTATCTTGTCCAAATTCCTGATATACATATTGTTATTGATAATAATGGACGATAATATTAACAACATATCTATTAACGTTTTGTTCCCTCAATTTTCTTCAGTTTTGCCGGTTTCGCTAGTCTTGGTGGTGCATGATGAGTGTGGGGTAGATCCAGTAGGCGCATCATCGAAATCGATTTCCAAGAGCTGGGGATCTTCTCAATATCTTTAGGTTTGATATAAACCTGACGATGGAAGCTCATTACGTGCTAAAGACCGGGCGCGCAGTTAGTCACGGAAGGTTATCACCCCAGACATTGGTGTTACTTTCGCTGTTTAAAAATATTGATTGGAAAGAATTAAAAATGATGAAATTTGAATTCTTTTCAATAATTTCAATTCTTTTGTTTGTATATATAGATATATAGTTTGCATGGAATGACCGCTTCTTAATTCTTTTCAATCAGTATTTTTAACCAGGGTTAGTTTCTTCGAGTTTTTGAGCGATAATATCATTGGGTATAATCGACAGAACATTAGATATGATAAGCCTCTTATTACGGGTGACTAATGGTCAGATAAAAGTTTTTCGCGTGTCAATTGTGACAAACTTGTGATTGTCTATAAGTTGGTCGGCTAATTTTTTTGTAGCTAAATATACACAAACACAGTTGTTGAAATCCTAGAAATGTGTCGGATATTTTTTGGACCGATCTTAGATGCTACAGCTAATGCATGTTCTTGTATAGGTGTTTCGTCGATGGTGTCAGTAATGATTGTTTATTTTTTTGTCGATACAACCTCTGATTGGTGTGCGTGGGTGTAACTTCTGTGCAATAATTCGTTATTTTTCTTGAAATAAATAACCACTGGAAATATTGTCGATTGATCATTATTCAGGTGGAATCCTGGTACTGCATTTTTGATAAAGAATTTGTAGTTCTCGGCAAAATCACTAACTACAAGAAATTCATCGGTTCCAAGAGACTTTTTAAGACATTTTATGAATATTGCTTCCGATTTTGTAATAAAAGCATGAGGCAAAAGTTCTGTTATTTTTTCACAAAAGTAGTTGATGAATTCTGATAGAACTACCGTTTCATTTTGACTTTATTGAATGAAAAACAAATTTTTTTTACTATAAACTGAAAATTCTCCATTTTCCTGGAATCCACCATTTTAAATCTGCTATCTGAAATCCGCTATTTTGAATCTGCTATCTGAAATCCACCATTTTGAATCTGCTATCTGAGTCTGAAATCTGAAATCAGCCATCTGGTAGCTGCTATCTGATTCTGAAATCTGATTTCCGCCATCTGGTGGCTGCTATCTGAGTTTGAAATCCGCCATCTTGAGTCTGACTCCCACCATTTTGAATCTGTCATTTTTTATCTGCTATCTAATGGCTGCTCTCAGCTATCTGATGGCTGCTATCCGCCATTTTGAATCCGCCATTTGGTAGCTGCTATCTGCCATTTTGAATCTGTCATTTTTTATCTGCTATCTGGTGGCTGCTATTGGCCATCTGATAGCTGCTATCTAGTGGTTGCTATTTGCTATTTTGACTTGTGAATCCGCCATTTTGTTGAACAATGCACCTCTGATCTCAGCAACCATAGTCGTTGCTGAAATCACAGGTACATTTCATTGTCTATCATCTGAAAAGATTAATATATTCAAACTGTATGTATGAGGAGTACATGCGAGAAAATACGCGATCTGTCGGGTTTCTGTCTATCTCCATACAGGTCTGAACCTGTTCGAGGTCACGGTAACTGCGTAGTTCTCTTTGTTCTATTCCTAACTGTGTAGTAGATGACGTCATCAGACAGGTCTGAACCTGTTCAAGGTCACGGTAATTGCGTAGTTTTCTTTGTTCGATTTCTAACTGCGTAGTATATGACGTCATCAAACCGGTTTTGGGGTAGAGGAGCGGGGGTAACTGCGCAGTATTTTCTGCCTATATAAGCAGCTGGTCGAGAGCGTGCTTCACAAAAATGAAGTACACAGCTCCAGTGAAGTACGAGCTCTCGGTGACTACAAGTTTTATTGAAGTACGAGTTTACCAAAAGTTCATCTCTTATTATCTAGTGTAAGTAATCATTAATTAATTAATTATCAATTAACTTCAATTAATCAACTAATTAATTTTGAATTAATTAATTAATTAATTTTGAATTAATCAATTAATTAATTTTTAATTAATCAATTAATTAATTTTGAATTAAT
>JZSA01007444.1:0-21213 GCA_000956155.1 Cotesia vestalis
ATATATATATATATATATATTTATATATATTTATATATATATGGGATATAACGCGGCTTGTCAGGACGATAGCGTCGCAAATTTACAACGGATCCCTACCAAACTCAACATACTTATTCTACAGATAAATACCAAAGTCAAGTTCGAAGATGAGCTTAATAGGTCAAGTAATTTAGAAATACAAGGATTTCAAAATTTTGAAAATCATAAAAATTCATATTTCTTCACTTTATTACTCGAATAACTTTTGAATGGGATAACTTATTAAAATTCTGTAAAATGCATCTGAAAGCTCTTGAAATAAGCTTCAATTTCAGTACTAAATCATATGTATATTCTCAAAATTATGTCCTATTCCGCTATGCCAATTAGGAAATTTGCTGTTGCACTGGTTATTAGTCGATTCTTTAGAAATCAGTTTTTTAAACTGATTCAGAAAATCCACATGGTTCACAAGTTTATATATAACATCGAGATATTTCATCAAATCTTGTGGGGGTTGTAGATTACCAAAACTGTCAAAGTAAATTACTTGATCATGATTCTTCTTGTATGCAACCCAGTGAGTTCCAGGTCCAAGTTTATCATCCAAATTTATTATTGCTGATTCATTTGTCTTGGGTCCGGATTTTGGTAAATCATTTCTCATGAAAACTCCACGGAAATTTGGAATTTTGAGCATCTTGGCATACTTCAGTAAATCGATGTTAGTCAGTGCTCGATGTGGTAGCTCTACTGGTTTTTTGTCTTCTTGCAGCCAGCTCCTTCTGGGTATGGTTTCAGATAAAGTCCCATACCACTGCGGTAAGGTTTGAGGTATAATCCTCTACCTACAGCTATTTCCTCCATCTTCAAGTTGTGACGTTTCTTTTCAGCTAGTTGATGTTTGGCTACGCTGGCATCGTTCACAGCTTTTGCAATACCTGCAGCTCCACCTGTTAGAGCACCAACAGCTGATAACCCTGCAAACAGGGGAATCAAGAATGGAAGTACTCCACCAATCTTTGATGGAACTGGTAGAATACGAGGCAATCGAACGTTTTTCTTCCCACCAGCTTTCTTGACAGCCTTGCGAGCACCTTCAACAGCTGTTTTAACTGGATCTCCACCAGGTCGCATAGACTTTTTAGCTTCATCAACAATCTGTCTTAAAGCAGCATCTTTTTTCTTGGTAGTCTTGAGCTTTGTTGTCTTAGGCTTGGTCATCTTTCTCTTCATTGTCTCACGCTTAGTAATAGGTTTTTCTTTTTTAAGACCCATACCGAAACGTCTTTTCAACTTCATGATTTTATTTACACTCCACGCAGCAGCTTTTTCACTAATAGCAGCGTCTCTTGCTTGAAATCGTTGCCACGCTTTCTCAGCAAGGATTTTATCAGCCTTGTGACGGGCTTTCAAATTTTCACGATTTTTTGAGTAAGCTATATCGTGTTCCTTACAAGCAGCGTCCAGAGGATTTATACCTGGATCACCTTGAGCTAACCTTTTGGTTAACTTTGTACCTGGACCGCAGTACTGATACCCTGGTATGTGAAGTTCAAGTGGGAGCTTATTGATTATGTTGTTCAACAAACCTTTACCACGTCTGCTCTCAGACATGTCACATCGAAGACTGACTCCCTTATCTATATAAGCCGGTATATATACCTCTTGAGTTCAGAATCTCATCAGCAGTCATGGATAACAAACCAAGAGCTCAGTTGCCAGTTATCAATTTCGATCAAATTGTTCTAGGGACAGGTGTGAAACTCAAACGACACGGTGATTTGCTTCCCAACAGTATCCGTGCAGTGTTTTGCGGGCCATCAAACTGTGGAAAGACCAACGCTCTCCTATCTCTTATTGTACATCCAAACGGGTTGAAGTTTGAGAATATATATCTTTACTCAAAGTCTCTTAACCAACCAAAGTATCAATTCCTGGAGACGCTGCTTAAACAGATTGATGGTATTGGATTCTTCACATTCAGTGAACATGAAGCTGTAATCAAACCTGAAGATGCTAAGCCTAACTCCCTGATGATATTTGACGATGTTGCTTGTGAAAAACAGGATCACATCAAGGCTTTTTTCTGCATGGGTCGACACAAGGATGTTGATAGCTTCTATCTCTGTCAAACTTATACACGAATACCTAAGCATCTGGTTAGAGATAATGCGAACTTTCTCGTTCTGTTCCGTCAAGATGAAATGAATCTGAAGCATATTTATGATGATCATGTCAACACAGACATGTCATACAACTCATTCAGAGATTTATGCTCAGCATGCTGGAATAAATATGGGTTTGTGGTAATTGATAAAGATAGTGAATTGAACACCGGTAGGTATCGAAAAGGATTCGACTGCTTCATTAGTATAAATTGAGGTACTTTAGAGTGTGATAGTCATACATGCTGTAGACGTTAACCTGTCAATATGAAACCTGAAGAAATTCCAAAGTAGAAGGATATTCTGCATCAGATATCTCAAGCCAGCGATGCCATCCGACGGAAGCATAAGATGTTGAAGTTGGGCAAAGATACAGCTGAAAGAGCCATGGAGGAAATGTTCAAGCCTATTGTCACACCACTTCAGAGTATAGTTGAATCTTCAAAGTTGAAAGGAGAAAATATTAAAA
Organism: Cotesia vestalis; assembly: GCA_000956155.1. Classification (NCBI taxonomy): domain Eukaryota; kingdom Metazoa; phylum Arthropoda; class Insecta; order Hymenoptera; family Braconidae; genus Cotesia; species Cotesia vestalis. The sequence continues at coordinate 2,620 of JZSA01007444.1, forward strand.
AAGAAGAAAAACCACAGGTTGAAAAACAAGAGGTTGAAAAATCTTTATATGGTGATCCAGAAGTATACAACAGTTTAATTTCAGATGATGAAAGTTCATTTAACTACACATCACTTGCTATAGCCTCACCACCAACATCAACAAGTACTCCAGCACGTAAAAATTCTCTACTCATTAATTACTTACAACGTTTAAGTCAAAAACATAAAGATAATGATATGAGATATGGTGTACGCAGAAAACGTGGTGAAATGCATATGGGTGATTCACCTATTTCATTTGCAAGTGATACAATAACTGTCAAAGACAGAAATTATCCAATAACTCCTGGGTTGTTGGAATTATTATTTAGAAAATCACCAGAGGATGCACTCATCACCCCAGATGATAAGAAAAAGTACTTGGACATAATTCAACATACCAACGCTCATAGGAAAAATTATGATCCAAATCGTACCATTTATGAAGATACAACAATCAAGTTCAATAAATACATTGCTGATTTTATCACCAAGTTTGGTAAAGGGTTACCAAAATATATGATTGCAAGAAAACAGAGATTACCAATGGACTATGTTTACTGGGATGATCCAAATGAACTAGTTGATCGTTTGCGAATGCTGATGACGTCTCAAGCTGCTGGGAATTCAAGTCACACAAATGAAATCATGTCAATTATTGAAGAACTTAGAGAGGTTGGGGTTATATATTAAAAGCTTCTGGAAAATTGAATCATTCGCACGCTGACAGTCAAAGTGTTCATAACCATGAGCATCGATATATTTGGACGTCCACTGGACAATGACAAGTCTGGTCAACGAGGTCCTGCTGGTAGAGGTTTCAATGTAACTTCTGATGGAAACTACAACATTGAGAATAAAAGACTGTGCAATCTTGGTAATCCTTCAAATGAACATGATGCTGCGACAGTGCAATTTGTACTGAGACAGATGTCTGAACTGAATAAAAGCATAGACAGTGAACAGAAAGAGATTATTTCGCATTTACACTCTGAAATAGTAATACTGAAAGCTGCTGTAGGAAATTTGCAGACGACTATTGAGGAATTTAAAGCAGTACTTTCTTCTCACCAAAATAATATCAAATATCTCACTGAGAAACTCAATGAACGACAAAAAGACAGTGATAGCTGAAGAGCTTCACAAACGAGCTCGCAGGAACTATAAACGTCGTCATGTTGACATCCGAGGTCTCGATGAGACTTGGCAAGCTGACTTGATTGAGATGATTCCATATGCAACAGTCAATAAAGGATACAAATATCTGCTTACAATCATAGATATATTTCCAAAGTATACCTGGGCAGTTCCAATTAAGTCTAAAAGTGGTGTGGATGTCACTAGTGCTATGAAGTCTGTACTACAGCAAGGTCGTGTCCCTAAGAATCTCCATGTTGATCAAGGTAAAGAGTTCTACAACAAAGAATTCAAAGATCTGATGAAGCAGCACAAGATAAATCTGTATTCAATATTCAGCAATCTCAAAGCATCCATATGTGAATGTTTTAATAGAATACTTAAGACTAAAATGTGGCGAGAGCTTACAGCTCGCGGAAGCTACAAGTGGACCGATATACTTGATGGCTTGGTGAATACTTATAACAACAACAAACACAGTACCATCAAATTGAAGCCTGCTGATGTTACCACTGCTCAGGAGAAACAACTATTGGAAAATATATATCAACCACTGAAAACCAAATCGAAGCAGAAGCAGAAGTTCAAAGTTGGAGACAATGTCCGAATCAGCACATACAAGCATGTTTTTGACCAAGGATACACACCAAACTGGACAACAGAAATCTTCACAATCAAATCGGTGCAAAATACGAATCCAACGACGTACAAGCTCGTGGACAATCAGGATCAACCAATCGAAGGTGGATTATACAACGAAGAACCCAGCAAAGTCAAATATCCAGATGTATATCTTGTTGAAAAAGTAATAAGAAAACGTGGAAATAAATACTTTGTTAAATGGTTAGGTTTTGATACTAAACATAATAGTTGGATCAATAAATCTGATATTTACATTGTTTTTGTAATATTACAAAACTTTTTGTCTTTTATTATTATTTTCATCGTTATCTTTAACAAGTTTACGTTTTTTAAAATCTAAGGAGCCTTTATAACCCCAAGGTACAGTATCTGTGCCTGCCTCAATGAGTTGACGTTTATCATCAGCCCAACGAAGAGCAAGTTTCTCCTGCTTTATTGTATGTACTTGATGTTTTTTGCTTTTGATCAGGTACTGCTCTTTCTTCAATAATACATTTTCAAAAAGACATCTTTTGAAGTCATCAAACGTGATGGTCTTCAAGGCTGATCCTCCGATACCCTTTGCTCGTTTCTTGATTCTATCCTTGTCCTTCTCAGGATCATGGATTTCGGAGGCATACAATTTGGCTCTGAGACCCACGAACTCGGACATGATTTTTCCATTGTTCTCATCTTTCATGAGTCCCAGAGCATTTTTATTGACAGGAGGCATGTTGAAGACATTTTCAGGTGGGTAATCGGAGGTATCAAACCTTGAGATATCACGTTTGATGTCCTCATAGATATTAGGTACATCAAATTGGTAAATTAGACTGTCTGTGTCGGTGTACAATAATTTTGAGGTTTTTACATAATTTTTAAGCACATAATTGTAGTGAAAGTCATAAATATAAATTTTAGATAAATCTAATATGCTAAAACCTACAGATATTGGTTTGTTGAAGCAAACTCTAGCTTTTTTAAGTTCAACTATAACCATATCCTCATCAAAAATTGTAAGACTGTGGAAGTTGGGCCTACATACCAGATCGGATACAGTGTATAGACCTCGCCACTTTGTTCTCAAATATAAATCTTTGTATTTACGAATATTTTCATCGTCTTTCCGAAAACTGCGTTATTCATCAATTTATAGAAGTTTTTTTCAAATTCATTTTTTGCAAGCTTACGACATTCGGTATCCTTATCAATATATGATTTGAGCGAGTTTGATTGCTCAAATTTTAAGACCCTATGTATTTTCTTGAGAACTAAACCTAAATCTAAACATTATTTCAAATTCTTATAATAAATAACATAATTATAGTCCAGTCGGTGTGGAAAAAAAGGGGTTTGTTGACAACTTTTCGACAAAATGGTCCGATTTTGAATTTTTTTTTTTAAAATACTCAGAAAAATATTCTTAACATTTGTGTGTATGTGGGAAGTGTTGATTTTTTTTTGTTTAAAAAATAGCGTTTTAGCGTTGAGCTTTAAATTAAAATATTTCGGAAACTACGCAAAAGTAGTCGAGACATATTGCGTATGAAATTTAGAGAATTGAATAAGGCATAAAATGAGCCAAACCGGAAGTCTCTACGACTAATAGTTTACGAGATATTAATTTTTTAATCAAGAAAAGCGCGGTTCCGCTCGAGCGCTTATAAACAAATAGCTGTAACTCCGCAAAAAATCAATCGATTTATTTTTTTTTTTAAATTAAAGCTTTTACTGTCTATTATGAGCAAAAAAATTGGCTAAGCTCAAAAAAATTTTTTTGAATTTATATAAATAATTTTCAGTTTTTTTTATTTATGCAATAAAAAATAGTTAAAATAGAAAAAAATATATTTTTTTTGCATGAATAAATTTTTTCGGCAATAAAGAATCGACCTGAAAGAAAAAATTTTGAAAAAAAAATTTTTTTAATACAAAATTACAGTGTACTAGTTTAAAAAAATATGAGCTCTACGGGGTTTCGATGTCGGGACCCGAGGCATTAAGCATGCGCCATTCCCCTCAAACCGCTGACGGAGAAAAATGGGGGAAATAATGATAATGTGAGGCCAATAATAACAATAGTAAGCGGTCGCTCAGAAACTCGGAGTAATTTCATTTTTTTATTTTTTCTTGTAAATTTTTCTATTTTTTTCTAAGTCTTAATTAGATTTTGAAAAATCGATTTCACAATATAGGTATCAATCGATTCAGAATTTCATGAATCGGATAGATATCCTATCGTGCGGGGAACTTTTTTTACAATAATATTTTTCATTTGTTTAAACAAATCATTAGTTAAAAAAAAAAAATTCATTTCCACAATATAGGTATCAATCGATTCAGAATTTCATGAATCGGATAGATATCCTATCGTGCGGGGAACTTTTTTTACAATAATATTTTTCATTTGTTTAAACAAATCATTAGTTAACAAAAAAAAATTCATTTCCACAATATAGGTATCAATCGATTCAGAATTTCATGAATCGGATAGATATCCTATCGTGTAGGGAACTTTTTTTTTTTAATTTTTAACATTTGTTTAAACAAATCATTAGTTAACAAAAAAAAATTCATTTCCACAATATAGGTATCAATCGATTCAGAATTTCATGAATCGGATAGATATCCTATCGTGTAGGGAACTTTTTTTTTTTAATTTTTAACATTTGTTTAAACAAATCATTAGTTAACAAAAAAAAATTCATTTCCACAATATAGGTATCAATCGATTCAGAATTTCATGAATCGGATAGATATCCTATCGTGTAGGGAACTTTTTTTTTTTAATTTTTAACATTTGTTTAAACAAATCATTAGTTAACAAAAAAAAATTCATTTCCACAATATAGGTATCAATCGATTCAGAATTTCATGAATCGGATAGATATCCTATCGTGTAGGGAACTTTTTTTTTTTAATTTTTAACATTTGTTTAAACAAATCATTAGTTAACAAAAAAAAATTCATTTCCACAATATAGGTATCAATCGATTCAGAATTTCATGAATCGGATAGATATCCTATCGTGTAGGGAACTTTTTTTTTTTAATTTTTAACATTTGTTTAAACAAATCATTAGTTAACAAAAAAAAATTCATTTCCACAATATAGGTATCAATCGATTCAGAATTTCATGAATCGGATAGATATCCTATCGTGTAGGGAACTTTTTTTTTTTAATTTTTAACATTTGTTTAAACAAATCATTAGTTAACAAAAAAAAATTCATTTCCACAATATAGGTATCAATCGATTCAGAATTTCATGAATCGGATAGATATCCTATCGTGTAGGGAACTTTTTTTTTTTAATTTTTAACATTTGTTTAAACAAATCATTAGTTAACAAAAAAAAATTCATTTCCACAATATAGGTATCAATCGATTCAGAATTTCATGAATCGGATAGATATCCTATCGTGTAGGGAACTTTTTTTTTTTAATTTTTAACATTTGTTTAAACAAATCATTAGTTAACAAAAAAAAATTCATTTCCACAATATAGGTATCAATCGATTCAGAATTTCATGAATCGGATAGATATCCTATCGTGTAGGGAACTTTTTTTTTTTAATTTTTAACATTTGTTTAAACAAATCATTAGTTAACAAAAAAAAATTCATTTCCACAATATAGGTATCAATCGATTCAGAATTTCATGAATCGGATAGATATCCTATCGTGTAGGGAACTTTTTTTTTTTAATTTTTAACATTTGTTTAAACAAATCATTAGTTAACAAAAAAAAATTCATTTCCACAATATAGGTATCAATCGATTCAGAATTTCATGAATCGGATAGATATCCTATCGTGTAGGGAACTTTTTTTTTTTAATTTTTAACATTTGTTTAAACAAATCATTAGTTAACAAAAAAAAATTCATTTCCACAATATAGGTATCAATCGATTCAGAATTTCATGAATCGGATAGATATCCTATCGTGTAGGGAACTTTTTTTTTTTAATTTTTAACATTTGTTTAAACAAATCATTAGTTAACAAAAAAAAATTCATTTCCACAATATAGGTATCAATCGATTCAGAATTTCATGAATCGGATAGATATCCTATCGTGTAGGGAACTTTTTTTTTTTAATTTTTAACATTTGTTTAAACAAATCATTAGTTAACAAAAAAAAATTCATTTCCACAATATAGGTATCAATCGATTCAGATTCCAGGAAAATGGCGAATAGATTAAAAATGGCGGATAGCAACCACCAGATGGTGGATTCTAGATCGGCGGAAAAATGGCGGATGGTAAGGTTTAAAAAAATGGCGGTGGAATTCACCACTAGCGCCACCTGTAAAACATCGACCATATCCTCAAACTGTCGGTAAAACAGGCCACCCATATCTGCGGATGGTAATTTAGAATTGACGCGGATCTGCAAATCTGTTTTACCGATTGAGTATCGTCCCTCTGGTTACCTACTTTGACATTGCCGCGGCAACAGCTGAGAAAAAAGAAAAGGATAGAAATATAGTTACAGAAAGAGAAATGTTTAACTCACACACTCATGCACATCTCTGTAATAGGTACAACTGTGGTCATCTCGCCGACTTTAGCTGTTGGGAGTGGTACGTTGGGGTTTTTTTGGGGTTGTAAAAATCTTAATCTACGCGGCAAGAGTCGAAAAACAAAAGGTTTCAACAAAACGTCGAGTCTATAGAAACTTTTGTTTGGAAATGAGAGATTTTCATTTTTAACACCCCCACAATCCCGTTTGGGGTTAGGATTCAAGAAAATCCATTCTTAGCTGAACTTGACATAATACACGAAGATTCCTACCAAATTTAGGTCTGTAGAAGTTCCAGTTTGGAAAATAAAATTTTTGATTTTAACGACCACCCCCGCAATTCCTAACGGAAGTATAATTGATTGAAATCCGTTTTAAGATGATCTCCACATGATAAATAAAATATTCCTATCTAATCTGCAGCTTTTAGAAGCTATATTTTGAAAATTAAGATTTTTCCCGCTAAGAAAATCGAAGATTTTCAAAAATCGGAAAGTTATTGATTTTACCCCGTTTTGAAAAAATCGAGTTTTCATCAGATCTCGACGTTTGAAGGTAACAGGAAGCTTCCCTGACTATTCCCGCGAGGGTGTCACTATGTCTGTATGTATGTATGCGTGCGCGTGTGTGTGTGTGTGCGTGTGTGTGTATATATATGTGTGTGTGTATATATGTGTGTGTGTGCGTGTGTGTGTGTGTGTGTGTGTGTGTGTGTGTGTGTGTGTGTGTGTGTGTGTGTGTGTGTGTGTGTGTGTGTGTGTGTGTGTGTGTGTGTGTGTGTGTGTGTGTGTGTGTGTGTAACTTTTGAACGACTGAACCGATCAGAACAAACTAAACGGCGTTCTAAAGAGTTCTCTCAAATTTAGATTTCCTGAGAATTTGAACCGATTCGGACTAATAGATTTCAAGAAATCTTGAAAAATCTAAAAAAAAAATAAGAAAAAAATCATTTTTGAAAGTGGTTTTTTGGGAATATCTTTTAAACGGCTCTATCGATCAACTTCAAAAACTGATCCGCTCTTAAGCTTAAAAAACCACGCCGATCACCGCCAATCCGGTTAAAATCAGTTCATTCGTTCGTGAGTTATCGTGAACGAAAGAAAACCGAAAAAAGTGTTTTTTCGGGATTACTCTGAAGTTTTCGATTTGATCAATTGAAACCTGAAAATTACTTATGAAGATGATAAAACTGCGTCGAATGCCGCCAACCGCGTGAAAATCGGTTGATCCATTCAAAAGTTATTACGATTTGAAAAATCCAATAATAGTGTTCTACGAAACTTCTATCAGACTTTTGAGCTGGGAGAGCTCAAATGCATCAAGATATTATCTCTCTGAACTCAGTGAGCTCAAAATATCACACAAATTATATTTTGAGCTCAAAAATCTTAAAAATGTCATAAGTATAATTTTAAGCGCTCAGGTATGGAATTAGCGGGAAGTTACAGGGATGGCCTTTAGGGTGAACCGTTTTCCTAATTTTTTTTTGTTAACACCCACCCCTGCAATCCTTATTTCAAGTGGTTCGTCATAAAATCCGCTCTTAGATTATTTCTACATCACATATAGAAGATTCTTACCAAATTTGGAGTCTATAAGAGCTATATTTTACAAACGGGAATTTTTCTTTATTAACGCCCCCGTAATCCCTTTCGGGGTTGGAAGTTGATAAAATTTATTCTTAGCTTAACTCGACATAATACATGAAGATTCCCACCAAATTTGGAGTCTGTAGAAGTTACAGTTTGAAAATTAAAATTTTAGTTTTTAACACCCACCCTCACAATTCCTATCAGAAGTTAACTCTGTTGAAATCCATTTTGAAGTGATCTCTACAGAAAAAATAAAAGATTCCTACTAAATTTAGAGTTTTTAGAAGCTATATTTTGGAAAATAACATTTTTTATTGTTACCACCCACCCCCGAGATTCTTATTGGAGGTGATTCATTGTACACCCCGTTCTTACATCATTTATATATCACATATAGAAGACTTCTACTAAATTCGAAGTCCATAGGAGCTATAGCTTTAAAATTAAAAATTTTCATTGTTAATACCCACCCGCGCAACCCTCTGTGGGGTGAAGTATCGTAAAGTTTATTTATAAATTATTTCTACATCTCATACAAAAGATTCCTACCAAATTTTGGAGTCGATAGGAGCTATAGTTTAAAAACGGGAATTTTTCATTGTTAACGCCCCCGCAACCCCCCTTGTGGTCGGAATTCCGTTAAATGCGTTCTTTGCTGACCTGTACTTGGTGGGAAGAATGTTACTACCAAATTTCAAGTCTCTAGGTCTTATGGTTTCAGAGATATCGTGATGAGTGACTATTATATACGTAGAAATCTCTCATATATATATATATATATATAATCATATCATTTGACAGTGCAAACAAAACAAATTCACTCACCAAAATATTTATTAACTGTTAATAAATATTTGTTAACTCCCTCATTAAAAAAAAAAAATTAGAAAGAATTCTAAATGATTTGATTTTTAATCATTTTGAATACTTTCTAATCCTTCAAATCCTTTTTAATACTATTTCTTATGGGCATTTAACATGTGAGATTATTTTTAATTCTTTTTTTCTAATAAGGGCTATTAATAAATATTAATAAGCTATTAATAAATACACTTATCTCCCAAATAAATATTTATTGAATGTTAAAACATGTTTATTATAATTTAACAAATTAAATAATTGTCTTCGAATAAATTAATTTATTAATAGTCAATAAATCTTTCTATCAGTGTATATTGATAATTAATAATTTACGAATTTAATGAAAAATCTTGTTCATTACCCATCGATCATGTATACGGTTTGCATTACTTGTAGTTGTTACAAACTGTTCTTTTCAACTAAGTCTCATAGGTAAACAGGTAAAGAAGTAGACTGTCGGTCGTCAGGTCCCAGGTTCGGATCCCGCGCATGTTGGTTTTTTTTTCTATGGAACTAATTCTATGTAATTATATCTAATTCTTTAAAATTATATATAATTGTATTGGGCCATTTTTCATATATAATTATGTATAATTATATATAATCTTTTTCACCTGAGGTATAGGATTATAGACTAGGGTGCAGGGGTTCAAAATTGGACCTATTTTCTATTCCTATCGAACTCGACTCTCAACCCCTTTAAAATCCAAGTGGTGAAAATGGAAATTTTTACCAATTTAGAGTCTCAAGTCGGACTCAATTTAACATGGAACTAGGCTCGACTTTGAGCCCTCGAGTCCAAATTAAGTCCCACAATAGGAGATTCAATATCGGTATTAAATTTCAACTCGAGAATCATTCAAGGACATATTTAGAAATTGAAGCCGTAAAATAAACTTTCGTATCGTGCTACCTCCCCAGCTCACTAAGATGAACCTTACTCTAGTGTCATTAACTACATTATTTTCTATATTATATAAAATAATATATGTTTGAGGTATCTGATAATAATCACAAATGGTTTATTGAAGCTTCGATAGCAAAAAAACAGGTAATGAGCTATTTCGTCTGTATTCGATACTGGATAGAATTAATCGAATCCATCAGTTACGCTCAAATATTTATGTTAAAATAATATTCAACTAGCTATCTCTCTTCTAACTATGTTCAGCAATTTTTTTTTTAAATTGATGTATCTATATTAAACAATATTAATTTAAAAGAATAAATATGCTTCATGTGTATATTCTAAGTGTGATAATTTTTGTTTTATATTTGCTTTTTTATTTTTCAGATTTCTTTGTCTTCATTCAGTCTTCAAAACAACAGTCCTCAAATTGATGTTTTCACGGAATTAGACCCTTTAGGAACGGGTTTGAGCAAACCATACGTAGATAAGAAAGATTTTTTCCAAAATTTGAAGAACCCTCCTAAAAAAATACTAAAAGATTTAGTTGGATCTAGTTTGAATGATATATTTCCTACTTCATTTCATCTTTCCATCAATTCTCTTGATCCAATATATTCGAATAATGATAAGCAACACAATTTAAATGAATGTAATAATTTCGCTGATTTCGAACATTTTGAAGCATCAGATGACTTGTCTTCAAAAGAATTTTCACTGCTAGAAGAAAAATCAAGCGTTCAAAATCAAAACGTATCAGGAAAATTATCACTAGAAGAATGTACAAATGCTAAATTGTTAACAAACACAGATTATAAAAAATTCGAAACTGAAATATGTCAATCGCCAAAAAATGTAATTCAATCATTGAATCAAAATGAATTTAATTCTACTGAAAAACAAGATTTTGACATAGATGTTCCTGGCACAAGCAAAGTTGACAGGAAATCCTTTTCTAGAGAACTTTCAAATACTAACGATTCGCCAGCATCTCCATTACGATCTTGCTCATCAGAAGCCAATTCCCGATTATCAAGCTCTAGCGCTGAACTGGAATGTGTTCCAGAACCACCTCCACGTAATGGCAAGAGTCTCTTTATAAATCCACCACCTCTTCCACCAAAAAAACAACCTGATAAAATTAATTCTCAACCCCCACCGATACCACCACACATTGAAAATCGCTTACAATATGATATTATTAGATGTAAGAAAGTCGAAACATCAATGAAGAAAGTTGGGCTCGAAAATATGAAATTAGAAAAGGATCATCACTATGATGACAAAGTTTATTCATCATTATTAAGAGCTCGAGAGTTACAAGAAACAGTAAACTCAGATTTATTTTTTTCATCAAAATTACAAGAGTCAATTAAATCTATTACGCCGTTAAATTTATCTAGTATTTTACAAAATTCAAATATTGATGTTGATGAATGTACAACAAAATCAGCATTAAATTCGACGTTATCGGAATTAGCATCTGCAAATCTTACTGAATTGGCTGCAAGTTTAAATATGACTGTTTCAGAATTGACCAATTTAACCTTGCAACAATTAACAAAATGTTTAGCCACTTATTCATTAAGAGAAATAAATCCACGTTCGTATAAAGAAAGTACAATCATTCCTCCATCCTCAAGTGAAAACAATATATCGAAGCATGAAGAAAAAAAAACTTCAGGTGAATACAAGTCACACGGACTTTCCTTACATGATAAATATGCAGTGATTCGAGAAATACTAGAGAATGATCGATCGCAAAGTGAAAATAATCAAGATCTAGGAAAACAAGTAAACGATTTCGAAAATAAACAACTAAATTCTCATAAAAATGAAAATCAAGATCACGAATCTAAGTTAACGTTAAATACTGGAGTAAATGATAATTCTTTATTTTATCAGACTTCTAATGACAGTAATGAACAAATGAATGAAACATTATTTTTAAAGACAGAAAAAAATCAAGAAGATAAAAATAACGTTGATATTTTAAGCAACGAGAATCAATCTACAAAGCCAGAAATAAAAGAAAATATCTACAAACACATTAATAGACCGAAATGTGAAGAGCATATACAAGAACAAAGTCAATCATTCATTTCCGATCATAAAGAAAACGAAAATGAACTCATTAACGAAGTAGAAACAGCTTCTCCCCTAATGATTTCGAATGATAAATATGCAGCTTTGAGAGAAATTATAAGTCAGGTTGAATCGATAAACACAGAATTCGAAAAAAAATCAGATACTTGTCTAAAAATTTTAGATGAGTCGACAACTATGAATGCAGATGAAGATCTCATGAATCTTTTTTCAGCACCACAATCTCCATCTTTAAGTGCAACAAAAGTTAGTGAAAAACCCTCGGGCTTGACTGAAAATGTCGTTACTAGATGCCAAGTTTTCGAAAAATTTGATAAAAAATTAATTTTGAAAAATGTGGAGTCTCACAACGTGGGCTTTGGTGATGTTTTTCATTCATTTCCCGAATCAAGACAAGCTATTGATAAATCTGAAAACGATGAAAATTGGGCAAAATTTGATATTAATGCTTGTCAGTCGGGAAAATTATATGATAGTCATAATTCGTTAGAAGGAAACTCTCCTTGGTCTCCTGAGGAAAGAGAATTTCAAAAACTACCTAGAACGATAACTCCGAGACATTGTACTGAAAGTGATAATGAATGGAGGGAAGATGAAGAGAATGAAGAAAGCAGTGAAAAATTTAGTAGCGACCGATTTTATACTGGAAAAAAACCAATGCTGGATGCTGGTTGTGAAAATATTATGTTCTATGATGATGCAGTTGGAATGATAGAAAAAGAAAGATACTTTAGAGGGCGGATGAATAAAAAATCGCATGAGGGACTTTGGACGAAGTGTGGCCATAGAGTAAAATCAGAGTCGATGCCATGGTATGATGAAGGTAAATGGGAAGAAGAGCATAGAAAATGTGCATCACGAAAAATATATTTCGAAGACGATAATCATCGAATATCTCATTGGAAATGCTGTAATAGTCAGGCTTTGCCTTGGAATGGAGAAAGATCCTCATATTCAGGGAAAGATCATATTTTATATGATAAAAATCGTAGAGATCGGCGTATTAAACTCTGGAAGGAAGATGACCGAGATCGAGATAGATTTAGTAGTCAGGAAAGCATGGATTATGATGAAGAGGAGAGGTGGCCAAGACATGAATTCGAAAGAAGGCGAAGAGAAGAAGATAGCAGATTTTGGGAACGGTATGGTGCACTACCAGAAAGTGATTACTCGACATTACATCGAAAATACAATCATCATTATTTTAGAGATGGTGGAGATCATTTACAGCTTGATTATTCTTTAGGCTGGGAGAAAGAATATCATGATCGCATCGACAACTCTCGTCGACATACAATTCGCAAGCGATGTTGGCCGAAAAGACCTAACAGTGCAAATGATGACCGTAATACTGATTTGCTATACCAAGAATCTAACATTTCATACGGTATTTCCAGATCCGAGTGTAGTGATAACGATTCAGAGTGCTATCGATTATCTTGTCGACCTAGAAGTAGAGAACAGTGTTGGAGTAACGATCAAGAGCTCGATAGTTGGAATGTTAGAACTTATCCGTCAGAAGGACTAAGTATGATGAATAGTACAAATTATTGCAAAAAAACTAATAGGTATAAACCTCCTCCTAAAAATATAATTAAATCTAGGAAATCACCATTTGAAGATGATTTTATTCAAAATAATGACTACACTCGGTCATCGGTCCTCGTTATTGATAGAGATAGCAATATTGACCTTAATGTTTTGGATACGAATAAAATTAGTAATTCAAAAAGTAAAGGCGAAAAATTGAAAAAAAATAAAGTATCTGAACAACCTCCTGAATTTAATGATGGTTCGATAGATATAATAGGATCTGATGAAACAACAGAAAAAAATATTAATCCTAATTTAAAATTTACTCTTAAAGAAAATTGCTATGATGTTAAGGATTCTTTTCTTGCTATTATTCGTAATAATGAAAGTCATGTTCACGACACTTTCCCTAATGGAAACTCCAAAAATTCTGGGGATGCGAGCGCATTAAAATCTATAATAACTGAGAATCTATTTGATACTTCCAGTGAATCTACTTCGACTTTTTCAAAGCATCAGAAACACGGAAATAATAAAACGAAAGAAGTTTTTGACATTAAAAAGTCTGAATCAATTAATATATTTGTTAGAGAAAACGACCCATTTGATGATGATGAATTTTTTAATTAATGTATGTTTAAAAATAATACGACGTCGGATTATTTCGAAATAATGAACAAAAAAAAATAACGTATTACATCGATTTGTAAAATATAGTAGTTAAAATATTTGTGGAATGTATAGTCATTTTTAAAGTTATTTATTTGAAATGATATTGAATTGTAACTAATAAAGTTTTCTAAAAACTTGATTCGATACACAATACAATTGAAATTACGGATTCCATTTAACAGTAAGTATAAGGTTGACATTTTCAAAAATGCAAATCTAAACAGTTTTTAGACAATCATTAATTGATGTTATATACTAATATTAAACTGTTGTATCTGTTGATTCTAAAATTTAACTAGCTTTTAACCTCAAAAAACATCATTCGATGCCTTAGACCATATTAGAATCAATTTATGTGTTCAAAAGATACCGTAGTCAAATAATTTCGAAAAAGTTTTTTTTTTGCATCGCTTAAAAATTTCGTTTATTTTGATAATTATTTATTAAAACTGTTTTTTTTTTATTTTTTTAACTTCCCGCTAAGAAAATTGAAAATTTTCAAAAATCGGGAAGTTATTGGTTTCACCCCGTTTTTCGAAAATCGAGTTCTCATCAGATCTTGAAGTTTTGAGGTCCTAGGAAGCTTCCCTGACTATTTCCGCGATGATGTCCGTATGTCTGTGTGTATGTGTGTGTGTGTGTGTGTGTGTGTGTGTGTGTGTGTGTGTGTGTGTGTGTGTGTGTGTGTGTGTGTGTGTGTGTGTGTGTGTGTGTGTGACTATTCCCGCGATGGTGTTTGTATGCCTCTGTGTGTGTATGTGTGTGTGTGTGTGTGTGTATGCAACCCTTTTATAAGTTTTGAACGGCTTGACCGATTTGATCGCGGTTAGCGCTATTCGGAAGGGCTTGACCAAACTTAGATTTCGTGAAAATTTGAACCGATTCGGAACGGTAGAATTTGAGAAATTGCTAAAAAACTACAAAAAAAAATTTTTCGAAAAGTGGTTTTCTTGGAATAACTTTTAAACGGCTCCACCAATCAATTTCAAAAACTAATCAGCTCTTAACATCAAAAAACCGCGTCGAACGCCGCCAGCGCGGTCAATATCGGTTGATTCGTTCGTGAGTTATCGTGAACGAAAGAAAACCGAAAAAAGTGTTTTTTCGGGATTACTCTGAAATTTTCGATTTGATTAATTGAAACCTGAAAATCAGTTATGAGGATAATAAAATTGCGTCGAACGCCGCCAACCACGTGAAAATCGGTTGATCCATTCAAAAGTTATTGCGATTTGAACAATCCGAAAATAGTGTTCTATGAAACTTTTATCAGACTTTTGAGCTGGAAGAGCAATATTATCTCTCCAAACTCAGTGAACTCAAAATATCACATATATTATATTTTGAGCTCAAAAATCTTAAAAATGTCATAAGTACAATTTTAAGTGCTCAGGTATAGAATTAGCGAGAAGTTGCAGGGATGGCCTTTAGGGTGAACCGTTTTCCTAATTTTGTTATACTTCGATACTTCTTCTCGGATCGTTATTGTTGTAATAAGTGTATTAGTGAAATACTTAAGTAATTCCGTGAAAAAAATTTAACATACATTTAAGAAAATATACCATACAGCAGCCGAAATAGAAGTAAATTTCCCATCGTAAGAACCGTTCCTTCTTTTTTTCGTTTCGCGATAATCGAAGGTACTACTATCTTCGTCGCATTTGCAATAGCGAAACTAATGCAGATTCATGATTTTTTTAAAGGATAAAAAATTCGCAGAAAAACGCTCTGCTAGAAAAAACATCATTGTGACGAAAAAAATTGAAAAAAGTGATTTTTTCGAATTGCA
The DNA here is from genome assembly GCA_000956155.1 of Cotesia vestalis. Lineage (NCBI taxonomy): Eukaryota > Metazoa > Arthropoda > Insecta > Hymenoptera > Braconidae > Cotesia > Cotesia vestalis. The sequence continues at coordinate 18,382 of JZSA01007444.1, forward strand.
CCGGAATTTTTAGTCTAATCAATTTGTGTTCAAAAATATGTCATAAAATTTAAAAAACTGCTCGAAATGCTGCCAACCGCGTGAAAATTGGTTCATTTATTCAGAAGTTATTGGTGTTTGAAAATTAAAAAAATAGTGTTTTATTAAATTGCTATCAGACTTTAAAGCTCGAAGAGCTCAAACACTTAGAACAAAACTCTTCGAGTTTGTAGAGCTCAAAATAACACATCTTTTTAATAGATATAAATCACGTTTAATGTTGTTTGTCCGCGATAGATTTCTAAACTACTTAACCGATTTTAATTACTGAATGATAGGTTAGTTTTTATTTCAATTAATGGTCGCAATATTTTATTAATTAACAATAAAATGATTACTTATGTTGATTATTGTCATTAATTGTAAGTTTCATAAGTCTAAAACAGATGGCGCCTTATAGTTAACTGTACTACTGCCTGAAGTAAATATATCATAGATGGCGCTACGTTTTAATTCAAATTTACCCAGTGTTGTGCACGTTTTCTAAATCACTCAGCCACAGCAACGCGTGGCCGGGTCATTGGTAAATTATATATTTCAGCTCGTAGAGCTCAAAAACGTAATGAGTGCAATTTTAAACGCTTAGATATGGAATTAGCGGGAAGTTGCAGGAATGGCCTTTAGGGTTAACCGTTGTCCTAATTTTTTAACTTCCCGCTAAGAAAATCGAAGATTTTCAACGGGAAGTTGATGTTTTCACGCTGTTGCGTACGAAAAAGTAATATGTGAAGTTATAGGTACACGTATATTTGATAATACTAACGTAAAGTTTTCTTACGTATTTTCTAGATATTATTTACGACACGTCTTTGTAAACCTCTAACAATCATCTCAAAAATTCTAGTATATGTTTAATTTTTTTTAATCCTTCTCAAGGACACTTTGTTTACAACTTAGTTTTTTTCGATTGGAAATTTTTACTAAATTATAATCCCTTTATTTATGATACCTGCATCTGCGCGACACTTGGACATCTGTACATGAGTCTTCAAATATACGACGTCATCTACTTACTTGAAGCATTTTTTACTCCTGCTTTAAGCGTTAAATTTCGTAGGTACTGACCCAAAAATAGTTAACACAAAACGACAGTACAACCTAGGAACCCAAGGGATTCAGACCGAAAAATCTCTTGCTTACAATAATATAATCAAAATATTATCAAATATACGTATATCTAACGTAAATTAATTATTAACTATGCAAAATTAATTCATTACTTATTAACTAATATTATATATATTAAATCTTAAACTCAGTATTTATCATTTGTGTAATTATCAGTGTGTTATGAATGAAATAACGTAAAACTTTAACCTCAGATCATACATCCAATAAATCACCTGCTCTTAATAATAAGCAAGGGTAGGATCACTACTAGTTTTCAACAAAATTGATTCATAGAGTGAACACTCTTGTTAGATGATGATTTTATAAACAATTTTTCATTTTTCTGCAGGAAGTTTGCCTGGAGGAATGCCGTCTGTTGAATTTCCGCCCTTTGGATTCACAAAAAACAACACGACAGTGTCATTTGTCGAAATGTGCACAAATTTGGGCAGCGGACTTATTGTTCTGCCGCTGATTTCTTTGATGGAAGTCGTCGCAGTCTGCAAAGCGTTCAGTAAGTTCATTAATCATCGGATGTAATCGTAATTATTGTTAGTGGGTTAATTAATAATTGACTTAATTATGCTTGTAAAATAATTTCTAGGTAATGGAAAATCTGTAGATGCTACACAAGAATTAATAGCCATTGGATTAGCAAATCTCGGGTGTTCATTCGTTCAGTCATTTCCTGGAACTGGTTCACTCAGCAGAAGTGCTGTTAATAACGCTTCTGGTGTTCGAACTCCACTCGGCGGACTTTACACTGGTGATTAATTAAATCCTTTCAACTGCATTAATTCATTCATTAAATAAATAGAATTTCTTCACTCTATTTATATATATTTTTTGCAGGAATACTAGTCGTGTTAGCGCTCCTTTTTCTCACACCTTACTTTTACTTCATACCAAAAGCATGTTTAGCGGCAATAATTATATCAGCGGTAATTTTTATGGTCGAAGTCAAGGTGATAAAGCCAATGTGGAGAACCAAGAGTAAGTACAGTTGCATACAAACAATCGTTTATCACTATCTTTTTACGGAGATGACTGAATTGGAACCACATAGGCATTAATTTAATCCAGTCCATGTTGCGTCTCACGACGCCTACTTCTGGTTGCCCGTCCCTTTTTGAGGTTTTTTCTTTTAAAAGGCACTGCGCGTAGGCTACGACAGCCAACCAGTTATCTTCTTTTTTGAGCATGCAAGTAACCAAGCTCTCAGGGGAGAGCATGGTGCCAATAGTTTCTTCGGTGCTGCTTCTGTAGTCCTTCCACTGTACGCACTCGAAGAACATGTGCTCGGCGGCGTCTATTTGATCCAGGCAGTACTTGCATGTTATCGTGGAGTGCATCCCCATCTTGAAAAGATAGGCGTTGAACTGTCCGTGTCCTGTCAATAATTGGGTTTGAAAGAAGTCTGTTTCTCCGTGCTTCCGAGAAAGCTACACAATTATATATCTATTTATTTATTAAATAATGCCAAGGCTATTGCCAAATGGCAAGGTTTACAAAGTAATTTTTGCAATAGTAGATACATTAGTATGAGAATTACGATATAATGAAGATAACAATAATGATACTCATGATTTTAATATGTTTTAAATTTGATTTTAATATGATTTAACTAGGATAGATGAATTGATATGATAACTGTAGTTATACAGTCAAAAATGATGACAATGT
>JZSA01007450.1:0-12643 GCA_000956155.1 Cotesia vestalis
TTTGTTTTTTTTTTTTTTTTATATATATATATATATATATATATATAGAGAAGAGGAAAAAGTCTTCCAAAGACACCGCTATCATTGAAAGAGGATGGTCGGTAGTGTGGGATTCTTACCCACTAAAAAAAACTCCTCTCTCCTTCCCCGTAGATAGTACGGAGATGACTGGATCGGAACCTCGTTAGCATTACTTCAATCCAGTCCAAGTTGCGTCTCAAGACGCTTACTCCTGGTTACTAGTCCCTTTCTGTGGTTTTTTCTTTTAGAAGGCGCTGCGCGTAGGCTGCAATAGCTGACCAGTTATCTTTTTTTCTGAGCATGCAGGTTATCAAACTCTCGGGGTAGTGTGGTGCCTATAATTTCTGCGGTGCTGCTTCTGTAGTCCTTCCACCGTACACACTTGAAGAAAATGTGTTCGGCGTCGTCGATTTTGTCCGGGCAGTATTTACACGTCAGCGAGCGGTACAGCCCCATTTTAAAGAGGTAGATATTAAACTGTCCGTATCCTGTCAATAGCTGTGTGAGGAAGAACTCCGTGTCCCCGTGCTTCCGAGAAAGCCAGACCTTGATGTTTGAGATCAGGCGCACCGTCCATCTGCCCATCTCTCTCGATGTCCATCTGCCACTCTTGCTGCGTTTCCGCCTTTATTCTCGTTCTTGCTTCCTTCATTTTTTCGTAACTATTTTTAGCGCTTTGGAAACCGTGCGGTAAGCACAGGCCAAGAGTGGCTGTGGTTTTACGGTCAGGCCCGGAGTTGTTTGGGTGGATGATGCCGACATGCCTGGAGATTTGTTGGCCAGCCTATATGCTGTAGTGATGGAGGTAACCAATTTTCTGATCTCATGGTGGAGATTCTTCTCCTCTTTGATACAGTCGCCTAACTTTTTGATCTTGCTACCAAGCCGCTCCATTGGCGACTGTAGGCCAGTGATGGTCAGCGCAAAGTTAATTCTTTCTCCGTAGGTTTGAATAGTGACGGGGGCGAAAGGTCCTCCACTTTTTAGAGGAAATTTTATGGGCTGTCCATCTTCTTTCATCGGGATTGTTTTCGTGCTCCCTGTAGCATTCTTAGATAGCGGAGCCATGAGGTTAGCCTATGTCCGAATAACGGTCGCTTGATAACGACGAGTTCAGGCCAGTACTGACATTTCCATATTATCTTTTGTAGGTTTTAGTCCACCCCGAGTATTTTATTTCCTCGATACCCAACGTATCTGGCGCGCAGATATATCGGGCATCTCCTATCCGCTACCTGGGAAGGCGCCCGATGCGGAACCCAGCAAGCCCGACACGGTGTGTGTGTGTGTGCGCGTGTGTAAACCTCCTGTAACTTTCAAACTATTTGACCGATTCCATCGGAATTGGCGCCATTCGAAAGGGCTTGACGAAACTTAGATATTTAATACAATCTACATGATTCGGACCGATAGATTTCGAGAAATCTAAAAAAAACCGTGAAAAAATGTGAAAAAATTTTTTTTCAAGTGGTTATTTTGGAATAACTTTTCAAATGGCTTAATCGATCATCTTCAAAAACTAATCAGCTCTTAGCCTTAAAAAACCACGTCAATTGCCGCTAATCCAGTGAAAATCGGTTAATTCGTTCGAGAGATATCCTGAACGAAAGAAAACCGAAAAAAGTGTTTTTTCAGAAGTACTCCGAAATTTTTAATTCGATCGGTCCAAATTCGAGAATTCTTTATAAGGCTTAAAAAACTGCGTTGAGTGCCGACAACCGCTTGAAAATCGGTTCTTTCATTCAAAAGTTATTGCAGTTTTAAAATTTAAAAAATTGTGTTTTATCAAACTTCTACTAGACTTTTGAGCTCTTCGAGGTCAAAAGCATAGAAAAGCTATCTCTTGGAGCTAGGAGAGTTAAAAAACACACAAATTATATTGGAGCTCAAAGAGCTCATAAACGTCATAGAAATGCAATTTTAAGCGTTTAGATATGGAGTTAGCGAGAAGTTGCAGAAATAGGTTTTAGGGTCGAGCGTTTATCAGATTTTTAACTTCCCGCTAAAAATCTGAGATTTTAAAAAATCGGGAAGTTATTGGTTTTATCCCGTTTTGAAAAAATCGAGTTTTCATCAGATCTCGACGTTTTGAGGTCCTAGGAAGCTTCCCTGACTACTCCCGCGATGTTGTCACTATGTCTGAGTAAAGGCCCAAGAGAATAGACAAATAATTAGACACTGTTTTCCCTCAATTAGTGAAAATATATGCTTCTGAACTTTCCACGTTACTGTATTCTAATGGTAACCTACCGTCAAATATACCCTATTTTAGCGATAAGTTACCGTACAATAAAGGTAAATTACTGTACAATCACGGTACTTTGCCGTACAATCTCTGTAATTTACGGTGTCATACTGTATTACGGCTAATCACTGTACGAACCGTACTCTACCGTACCCTACCGTAAATTTGCCGTACATTACCGTTTTCGACCTTACTTTGGATCCGTCAGGGTAGTAACGCCCTAAAATTCTAAATCTTTACGATTTTCACTAAAAAATCTCTCTCGTTGTCTTAGAAGGCTAAGTGTTAACATCGTCTAAAGTTTCTTACTAAGTTTTGAAACCACGTGTAGAAGTAAAATTAAATTGTTTTGTAAAGTGAATTGAAGTTAATTAAAAAATAAATTTAAACAAATCAACGAAAAATAATCAACAAATCAGGTACAATTTGAATTATTAATTTTAGTGAATTTAGTAACATCTGTTAAAAGTCGTCGCATTTATTATGTTACTTGTTATTTTTATAAACTTTTAGACATAGGAAAACCCTGTTACTTGCGAGAACTATTCTGTGAAGACCTCACTGTTAGACGATCTGAAAGATTAGCAGCAAAGAAAAACAGTACTAGTTTTAAAATGCCGAACTTTGCTACAACTCATTTTGAACATTCTTTCGTTGTAACGGTCATTCGTCTTTGGGATGAACTTCCAGTCGACATTGCTAAATCATCTAGCCTAGAAGTCTTTAAAAATAAACTGTTTGATTATTTATTTAATTTGGATATTTAGTTAGATCCACACTGTTTTATTATTTCATCTACTATATTGGTTAAATCGTTTGTATATTTTTTATATACAAATATCATAGTAAAACTTCACTATTTTTCAACACTATTAGTTAATATATGTTGTATAAATTTCAATACTTATAATTATTTATAATTTCATTATAAACATTTAGTACATTAATTTTGATAGTATTTAGGTTAAGCAAACAATCGTTGTAAAACAAACTGTTAAACAATTATATGTACTTGATTTCTAAAATTTGCCGTCTGGCCAAATTGGCTTTGGCATAAAAATAAAAATTAATCTAATCTAACCTAATCTAACATCGAAACTCGTTATACGAAAGAAAAAGTTAACTATTAATCACTGTATAATAATTGTAATTTAATTAATAATATTAATTTTGGATTTAAACAATATATATACTTAAATTATTCAACTACATCAATGTATTCAAACAAACCTATTATTCTCAATAAATTAAAACTCGGAAGTTCCCGGTCTATTCGCCTGACATACTAGGGCCGAATACTTAAACACTATATATGTTTTAAATGTAAAATTAATTAATTACCCTAAATGAATGTTTTTAACATAACAAATATTTGAACTAAAATATAAATGTTGTAGTACCTACTATATTTAGGTATCTTTTTATTGAGTTCATCATTTTTTAATATAGACAATCATTTTGTTTATCAAATCTAGTAATTCTATCTATATTTTTTTTTAATTTATATTATAGACCATTACAATCATTTTCCAGAATTTTGATAGAAACAAAATCTAGTTTCGAACTACAATATTTATCTTTTACTTCATGCAATTAATATTATTTTTAAACAAATATTAACTAAATTAAAATATTTTATAATTATCGATTATAAACTATTGATACTTTGCAACTCCAAAATTTGTTGATTCAGAAGAACCTTAAATAATATCGAATTGAATTCATATGATGATTAATGATTTTATATTTATACGGTATAGCTGAATTTTTTTTTATAATAAAACCTTTTTGATTGTTTTTAATATCTTTCTTCGATCATTTTTGCATTTTTTTTTGACAAATTTTTTTCATTATATGCCAAAGAAATATAATTTCTGGCGCGTGTACATAAGTGCACACAACATGATTTTTTCTTTGATTTACTTTTGATCTTATTAATCGATTAATTTGATAACATCAGGAGCTCTTCAGCTGAAAAAGTTCGTCGATCGGCGTGTAAAAATTCTCACTTGAGATGTCACGACGAAAAATGTCAACAAAATCGTTTTTTAATGGAACTTAAAAATTTCTTAACCTATCCATTTTTAATTCCGAACAATGATGTGATAACTCAAAAACTTTGTTACTTGCTGCAAGCCGCATTGACATTGGTCAATTAGTTCACGAGAACCATTGTCAAAAAATGTAGAAAAAAGTGTTGATTCAAATTAATTCGAAAATTCTTATTGGATTATTTTTGATGCGACAAATTCACTACAAGTTCACTACAAAAACTTCATAAATGTAATTTCAAGCGTAGCTATGGAATTGACGGGAAGTTGCAGGGATAGCCTTCAGGGTCAACCGTTTTCCTAATTTTTTCGCTATAAATTCGTAAACCTCCAAAACCTCAGTTCCCTGGGTCGTCCTTTTTCCAAAATTTATTTTATTTTTTCTAAACCAGAAAATATTACAGACAATCAAATATAGTATCATAAATGACATATCGGTTCTACAGAGATGCAGAACATCTGTTCATAGGACTGGTATGAATTAAATTACAAATGAAGAAAGCTAGCTTACATGGGTGATTCATTTATAATAGTAGTTTAGAGAAAATCATAAGTCACATTGCTTTATCCATCGAATTAGACTTATCTTCAGTAATTTAGTTGTTCCAACAAAAAATTTCAATTCGTTTGGCAACATGTTAAAATGTTTAAAAGCCGTGAATTTTGCGCTGACTTGTGATGTTTTTATTGATTTTAAGGAGTGAAATCGACTTATTTCTAGTATTGAAAAAAGTATTTGAAAGTTTCTGCCTACAATTATTGAAATAGAAGATGAGTAAATTAACAATGAAAGTTGTTTGTATATTCAGAATATTAAAATTTTTATCTATAGTAATTTTTTGAATCAGTCTATTTTGAGTTGATACTATGAAATTTTAAGTAGTTGTTACGTTGCCAAATTTTGGGTGTAATTAATTTTCTTAATTTGAATAATTTATTTAAATCCAGATTTTAACCTCGTTAGGAAGTCGATAGACTCCAGGTGGGTCGTGTCACTGATTCCTCCGCGAAGTACTTTTTAAAATATAATTTAATAATTTTAATTTATAAAATATTTTAATATTTTACTTTTGTTTTACCTGCCTAGGTAGGTAATGGATAGAGTGCCTGAACGCTGGCTAGCGCTCTGGGCGATTTTACAAGGGTGAGAACAGCTAATAAGCGCTCTCACCCTGGGGGTAATAGTTAGGAAATTTTGAGGAAAGGATACCTGAACGCTGGCTAGCGCTCTCGGTAAAGGAACCAGGGTGGAACGCTGATAAGCGCTCTCAACCCTGGGTTAAGGTTTTAATAGATATCCATTTTAATTGATTACAATTAAATAAATATTTATTGATAAGGAATTGGCAGAATCAGCCTCGGACCAGCAGAGATTGCTCCTCTGCTAAGTCCTCGGACTAACTGTTCCAGATGAAGTCTGAAGACAGAATGTATCTGTTAGAATAATTACAATAAGTTTTATAAGAATTTTTAGCGACGTTGCATCTCAGGTTACCTTATGTGAACATCAACGCAGTCCAAATCCCACAACGTAGACTGTTTAGTCTACTGGGCTGCGTTGACGTTCCGGAAATCTCTTATCTCGAGGTATTTCCGTTATGAAATACTCCGGGTAATAATTAATTAATTAAAATATTAATTAATTGATTTAAATATAATTTAAAATTTGCGAGAACGTAACAACATATTGTTTATAGTACTTAAAAAACTGCATCGATTGCTGCAAACTGCGTGGAAATCGGTTGACTAAATTAAAAGTTATAGCAGTTTGAAAATGAAAAAAATCGTTTTTCATCAAACTTTTATTAGACTTATGAGCTCTAAAGTATCAAACAGTTAATTTTTGAGCTTGGAGAGCTCAAAATATGACAATAAATTTGTAACGGAGTACACGGGGCCCTCCTTATCCGAAGAAGGTCTCCGATCCGTGTTAGCTAATTATTGAGCGTTTTCCCTGAGCGCTGTGCTCTGAAGTACTCGCGCCGTCGGTATAAGTTAGTAAGTAAGTCCCCAAGGTAAAAGCGCCGGCGCCGAGAGAGAGAGTGGGGAAAAACAGAGTGAAGAAAGAACCGAACCAACAAAAATTGGAAATTTTATTGTGATCGAACTGTCGAAGTCAACACCTCGCGAAGAATTCAAATCAGGTAATTATTTTGAATTCGCTCGCTCTAAAGTGGAACGAGGTGATGAAAAATTGACAAATTCAATGCCTGCTAGGCCGATATGCCAGCTTGCTTAGATTTGATTAAATTGTAACAAATTTCTAATGCCAACTTGCTGTTACAGGGAATTAATATCTGAGGCGGATAGAATGCGACGTGGTGACCTGGAACATTGCCGCAAAATTGAGAATCTCACCGAGGACAATTGTACGCAGAAAAATCCAACAAGGAGTGCAGCGACAAAAGGAATTGCTGATAAAAAAAAACTAAGGAAAGGAAAATTAACGCCAGGTATAATTATCATGTCTGATCAATTTCTCGGGTTCGCGGCATCAGCCAGGCCTTATGTCGGCTGAAGGTCATCGCCATTTCCCGTTCGGTCACAATCGAGAAATTTTATGAATTAAAATTAAATTTAGAATTAAGATTGGAAAAATTATAAAACAATTAATTAATAATACCGGGACCTATTTCGGGTAATTAATTAATTTGTTAAGGAAAAATGATTCGTCCTAGTCAGGATATCTATTTTACACGTAGGCCTATCGGGGTTAATGATACTAGGAACATATTTCGGGTTATTTATTTCAGATTCTCATGTCGTGTGTAAAATAATAATTATTAGTAATTGAGTAATTAATGATTTGGCTTAAGCCAGGAAAAATTGGAATTGAGTAAACCAAAATTAAAATTATTTAAGACAAAATTTAATCAACACTAAAATTAATTCATTAAAATATCTCTTCCTCTGAGCGATTCAAACTGCTTTTGGAAATGCAAAGCAAAAGTCTTGTGGAGTCTTGTAAAGTTAATGTAGGCTATCACAAAATCGGTGTTACTGAATCGTAGTATTTCACTACCGAAATTTAACCCGGATAATTCAAACGCGGATTCGGTTATTTGGTGTGCGACAGTGGAAATGTGTTTTGTGGAACGTGTTCTGGAAGGTAGTTCATTAATTATTGCACCAAGTGAAGCTCTTCAAGGGATCTAATGAGCGGCGAATCGATTTCTGCACAAGTGGCAGCTCTGTAAGATTTTCAATCCATCGTGGTGAGTCGTTTTCATGTTGGTTTGATTCGGGAGCAGAATGCTCGTTGATAAAAGAAAAGTTTGCCGCTAAGTTTGCGGGTAAACGAGAAAATAATTATAATAATAATTTTAAAAGAAATCAGAAATGCCAGTGTAATTAGTACTGTATAAATTTTGTCTAAAATTTTAATTAATAGACATACGTTAGAGATTTTATTGTATGTTATTTCCGATGATTATTTGAAATGTGACATTATGATTGGTCGTAAAATTCTTGGTCAAGATTTTGATATAAATATCTCGTTAGATAGTTTTAGTCTATTAAAAAAATAAACAGGTTAGTCTATGCAGTAAAGTCGAGTCTGATAAAAAGATTGATTTTAATAACGTAGATACTGATGTAAATGAAGATGGTAGAGAAGATTTTAATTTTGAAAGAAAATACCGATTCTTTTATTCAAGGTTTTCAAAATACCTGGATTAATACTGAGCAACTTAAAATACGTTTAGTTGACCCAAATGTAACTGTACGAAGGCGACCGCATCGTCTTAGTGCTGAGGAAACGCAGGTAGTAAAAGTTAGAGTAGATGAACTATTGAAAGCAAATGTTTTACGTCCCATCTGTTCACCTTTTGCAAACTCTACATTATTGATTAAAAAGAAAGATGGTTCGGATCGTGTATGTATTGATTATCACTCATTAAATGATAATACTATTGATGATAAATTTCCATTACCCCTTTTTGCTGATCAGATAGCACGACTTTTTTATGCGAAATATTTCACATGCTTGGACATGGCCAGCGGATTCCACCAAATCCCTGTCCATCCAGAGTCTATTGAGAAGACGGCGTTTGTCACACCTGATGGTCAGTTTGAATATTTGACCATGCTATTTGGTCTACAAAAATGTATCCCAAACGGAAACTCAGTTGAGACAATTCATCGGTCTCTCTTCTTACTTTCCTAAATTTGTTCCAAAGTTTTCACAGGTAATGAAACCCCTATATCGTTTGATCTCAGGTAGCAAAAAAAAAAAAAAATATTGAATGGACTGAGTTACATGAAAATATTTGTCAGAAAATAATCTCTGTATTGATTAGTGAGTCTGTACTAATGGTCTTCAATCCGAACTTTCCTATAGTTACATACAGATGCTAGCTCTGAAGGCTATTGAGCTATATTAATGCCAAATTTAATGGTTCAAATAGAGTTGTCGAATATTATAGTAAAGCTACTAGTTCAGCTGAGTCGCGATATTATTCATATGAATTAGAGACTCTAGCTATATTTAACGCAGTAAAATTTTTCCGCTTTTATTTGCATGGCCGACCGTTTGTAGTAATTACGGATTGTAATTCGTTAAAAGCCTCTCAGCAAAGGACTGACCTAAAACCAAAGGTTCACCGTTGATGGGCTTTCTTACAGATTTTTAAATTTGATATCGTGTATAGAGAAGGTAAACGAATGGCTCACGCTGATTTCTTTTCGCGTAATCCTGTTACAGAACAATTGCGCAGCAATTCAGATAAAATTTTTCAGAAACGTATAAATTTGGCTGAAATTTCCGATGATTGGCTTCTTGTTGAGCAGCGGTGTGACCCAGAAATTAGTAAAATAATAATTGATTTAGAAAATGATGAGATTGCGTCTGATCTTGCTAAAACCTATGAAGTACGGTCAGGGTTACTCCACCGAAAAATCCAAAGGCGAGGTAAAACATTATGTTTACCTATTGTTCCACGTGCTTTTAGATGGTCGGTAATAAATCATGTGCACGAGTCAATTATGCACTTAGGGTGGGAGAAAACACTTGACAAGGTTTGCGAGTATTACTGGTTTGAAGGAATTACGAAGTATGTTCGTAAATTCATTGATAACTGTTATACCTGCAGAGTTTCCAAGTCAAGTTCAGGCAAAGTACAAGCAGAGCTTCATCCTATTCCTAAGACCAGCATCCCTTGGCATACAGTGCACATGGATATTACAGGTAAATTAACGGGTAAAAACTATTTAAAAGAATATGTTGTCGTTTTGATAGATGCGTTTACCAAATTTGTTTTATTATATCATACTCGAAAAATAGATAGTGTCAATACTATTAAGGCTCTTAAAAACGCTATATCATTGTTTGGTCCCCCGACCCGCATAATAGCGGATCAAGGTAAATGTTTTACAAGTAAAGAATTTTAGGAGTTTTGTACATCTTAAAATTCAAAATTACATTTAATTGCTACGGGTTCTAGTCGAGCGAATGGTCAGGTAGAACGCGTAATGAGTACCCTTAAAAGTATGTTTACTGCAGCCGATACAAGTGGAAACTCATGACAAGCAGTTGTAAAAGAAATCAAATTAGCAATAAATTGTACTACTAATCGAGTTACTAAACCTAGTCCGTTAGAGTTGCTTATTAGCAGAGTAGCTAGACCTTTGGAAATGATAGTTGGTTAAGACGATAAAGAAATTGATATCTCTGACATACGGCAAAAAACGATTGATAACATATAAGTTAATGCAAAATATGATAAGTTTAGATTTGATAAATGCTAGCTCTGAAGGCTATTGAGCTATATTAATGCCAAATTTAATGGTTCAAATAGAGTTGTCGAATATTATAGTAAAGCTACTAGTTCAGCTGAGTCGCGATATTATTCATATGAATTAGAGACTCTAGCTATATTTAACGCAGTAAAATTTTTCCGCTTTTATTTGCATGGCCGACCGTTTGTAGTAATTACGGATTGTAATTCGTTAAAAGCCTCTCAGCAAAGGACTGACCTAAAACCAAAGGTTCACCGTTGATGGGCTTTCTTACAGATTTTTAAATTTGATATCGTGTATAGAGAAGGTAAACGAATGGCTCACGCTGATTTCTTTTCGCGTAATCCTGTTACAGAACAATTGCGCAGCAATTCAGATAAAATTTTTCAGAAACGTATAAATTTGGCTGAAATTTCCGATGATTGGCTTCTTGTTGAGCAGCGGTGTGACCCAGAAATTAGTAAAATAATAATTGATTTAGAAAATGATGAGATTGCGTCTGATCTTGCTAAAACCTATGAAGTACGGTCAGGGTTACTTCGCTGAAAAATTCAAGGCGAGGTAAAACATTATGTTTACCTATTGTTCCACGTGCTTTTAGGTGGTCGGTAATAAATCACGTGCACGAGTCAATTATGCACTTAGGGTGGGAGAAAACACTTGACAAGGTTTGCGAGTATTACTGGTTTGAAGGAATTACGAAGTATGTTCGTAAATTTATTGATAACTGTTATACCTGCAGAGTTTCCAAGTCAAGCTCAGGCAGAGTACAAGCAGAGCTTCATCCTATTCCTAAGACCAGCATCCCTTGGCATACAGTGCACATAGATATTACAGGTAAATTAAGGGGTAGAAACGATTCAAAAGAATACGTTGTCGTTTTGATAGATGCATTTAATAAATTTGTTTTATTATATCATACTCGAAAAATAGATAGTGTCAATACTATTAAGGCTCTTAAAAACGCTATATCATTGTTTGGTCCCCCGACCCGCATAATAGCGGATCAAGGTAAATGTTTTACAAGTAAAGAATTTTAGGAGTTTTGTACATCTTAAAATTCAAAATTACATTTAATTGCTACGGGTTCTAGTCGAGCGAATGGTCAGGTAGAACGCGTAATGAGTACCCTTAAAAGTATGTTTACTGCAGCCGATACAAGTGGAAACTCATGACAAGCAGTTGTAAAAGAAATCAAATTAGCAATAAATTGTACTACTAATCGAGTTACTAAACCTAGTCCGTTAGAGTTGCTTATTAGCAGAGTAGCTAGACCTTTGGAAATGATAGTTGGTTAAGACGATAAAGAAATTGATATCTCTGACATACGGCAAAAAGCGATTGATAACATATAAGTTAATGCAAAATATGATAAGTTTAGATTTGATAAAAATAAAGCAAAACTTACACCATTTAAAGTAGGAGATTTTCCATCTAAAGTTTAGAGGTCCATTCGTAGTGGCGGAAATTCTCGATGACGATCGGTATATTTTGAAGTCATTAGACAATAATAGGACATAGAAAAGTTATTACATTTGTGTAGTTCTCAGAACCTTAAATTTATTTACCGTGTCATCCACTAAGGCCAGAATGGTGAAGAGTTGATAAGATTTCGGTGCATTAGGAATAACTTTGAAAGTTGAATCCATAAACAGCATATCGGTATTCAAAGTTCGCAACATCCGTGGATTTGAAAATGCTGTAATATACGAGCCGTCAGTAGCTAGTACAGCTGCAACTTCAAGCCTTCCTAATGTATAATTAGTATAATTAAACCATTCCGGTTGATTGAGACACTCTGCATAATCTGGCCAGTTCTGTGGAAAAGATGGTCGACAAGCCGCACGCCATTTTTGCATTTTTGGTTGCATCATGGGCCATGTCATATTAATAGCAGCAATAGGATGTCTATAAATAGAAAAAAATAAGCTCGTCGATTAGACATGTCTTAGAAATTATATCACTTAAATATGAAAATTAAGTTAGCCGACATCTAAAAATTTTTAGAATTTTTTTTTACTGAAAAAATTATAAAAAAATAAAAAAAAATTTCATTTGTAAAAAACTTGAAAATTTGTAAGTGCAATTTTTAAAAAGTATTTTTTTGTATTAATTTAATTATTTAAAAAAATCAAAAAATTAAAAACGTCGGTTAACTTAATTTTCATCAATTAAATCTGTAATATGATTCTAAAATTATTAGTTAGTAACTGAAGTATACTTACAATAAACTTACTGCATCATATATTTTACGCAACTCAGTTGAAATGCGACTTGTCACAGCAGCATAAATAGATTTTTCAAAAGCATATTGAAATTTAAGAGTATCAATACTTGGATGGTTATGTATTTTAGACAGAATAAACTCATCACCTTCAAACCTTCCTCTAGCTCTGCAAGATTTTGTCTTAAAGTCTTGACATTTGGCGTACCTGTAATAAAAATAATTTCCATGAAAACAAATATTTTACAGGCTAAAAATTGAATGATTTATATCTTTTATTTTTCACACAAGAATTTATTAATGGTCACAAAAATTATTTATTACTTACAGATATTTTAAAGTTTTTTAGAATGTTGCTAAGTTTTA
>JZSA01007453.1:0-48905 GCA_000956155.1 Cotesia vestalis
ATAAAAAAAAAAAAAAAAAAAAAGTTTTGCTTTATTATAGAAGAAGAAAATCGATAAGCTTTCTTTGCAACATTACAATGAATTATTGGTACTTGGCATTAATTTTAGCGCTGATCATAATCGGCGGCGTCGTATATTATTTTGTGAGTTCCTCGGAGAAATCTTATGATCTAGATAAGATTCTTACTGATTCTACAGATAAATCAAAAGATCTAGAACAGAAAGAAGATGAGCAGATCAAACGTAAAGAAGAAAAAGAAGAAAAAGAAGAAGAGAAAACACCAGAAAAAATTGACAAAGAAGAAAATAGAGAACCTGAAAATCCAATGTTGTCACGCTTTGCAGCATCTTTGAAGAAGCATCCGATTCTTAAAGCTCACAAAGATCGGGCGGACTCTTGCCTTAAATTGAAAGCGGAGGGAAGGAATTGTGACCTAAAAAATTGTGCTTCTCATCTTAGCAAATTCGTGCCCTGGGGAATCGCGCTTCTGTCCGCCGACAAAAAGCAGTCGAGCTACCTGAAGATCGTGGAGGATCTGATCAAAACCATAGACGCCGAATTAGATACGATTTCTTTCAACGGCGCGACGTTTCCTTTTAACCAGAGCTGGTACGACGTCGCAGTCCTGCTGACGCGCATGTTAGCAATGTACGAGATGCTCGGGTCCGACGACAAGGTCAAGGCCATCTGCCACAAGAGGATCCTCCAGATAACGCCGGAGATTAACGAATCTTTCGGCGTAAGAAGAACCGGAATTGAGCTTGTGTGGATCGCGGTCCCTCGCCTGATCACCACCATCCTCTTCGTCAAGGACGTGTACGACGCTGAAATAGGTTCTAAGTGCGACGCCTTGAGAGCCTTCATGCGCGATGGCGTCAATGTCTACGACAGATCACCCAAGGACTTTGCCGACGGATTCTACCAAGACGGGTCATTTATCTACAGCAAGGCCGCGACGTACAAGCCGCTGATTGATTTGCAGACGTTCTACATCGAGATTCTCAAGGTGCTTGAGTTCCCTACAGGGATCGAAGATCGCGTCAAAGGCATTTGCAACTCGATGCTTCACCCAGATATGGATTTCGTCCCCTTCAGGCTGTTTGACTCGGAGCCTACGGTGACGTATCAGCAGGCGATCGTCAAGTACTGGCCAGAATTTGAAAAGAAGACGGACTACAAGACTCAGATCTTTCCGGTGATTGGTCTAGGCGTCTTCAAGTCGTCTAACCTTCTCTTTTCGGTCCGCGTGCAGCGAGCCAAGATTGAAGCGTTCAAAAGCGATGATAAGAATATTAAATTCGCCTTAGGCTGTATCCAGATGCGGAAACTTTATATGAAGGAAGCTAACTATGAAAAGTTTTCTGAGGGATATATGACGTCGCAGGAGCTGAAGAAACAGCCTGGCGTCATTTCATTCGACGGAGATGATGATTTAACTCTTGTCAACTCAGAAGTGGATAGTAACGTCAGAAGTCACTTTGTAAACGTCACCCACTCGCATATTGGGCACTTTGAGGTTAAAGACCATGGTAGCGTGCTCTACTGGATGCAGAAGTACAAATTTAATTACGACAAAATCGACATATCGATCATGGAGGGCGGCGTATGCACTAAAGATGGATTCGTCATGTTTCACCGGGTCACCAATAACTCCGAAGGACCCTTGAAGATCCAGGTGGAGGATCAGGAAATCGATTCGCGCATAACTTATCGTTATAATGATAATTCGGATTTGAAGCTGGAAGACGGAAGGTTTACCATTAAAAAAGAAGCAACGGCTGTGATAACCGTTCAACACGTTATGAGTTACTACTCCAAGCTTAAGAAAATTATTTATCAAGACGAAGAAAATAGCATAAAGTTTGTAATGGGGGAGAAGACGTTTATTGTCAAGAGTGATGGAGATTTTAGTGTTGTTATAAGTGACACAGAGGGGCCCTTGATTGCTAGTGGCTATTCGATTTGGAAAAAAACATACAATTATAATTATAACGGTAAACAGGTGACATTTGAATATAACCCGGCGACGAAAATGTTTGAGAAAAATTAATTGAGAGATTATTAATTTGAATTATTTTTTACCTTCAATATTTTAAGAGTTACAGTAACTGATGCTATATAAGATTATTTTAAAATTTACAATCTTCTGTTGAAAAAAAAAAAAAAAAAAAAATTGTTTTGCTTTATTATAGAAGAAGAAAATTGATAAGCTTTGTAATGAATTATTTGTACTTGGCATTAATCCCACTGCTCCTCATAATCACCGGCCTAATATGTTATTTTGCATGTTTCTCGGAGGAATCTTACGATCCAGATAAGATCCCTTCTAAAGTCACAGATGGATCGAAAGATCTAGAACAAAAAGAAGAGAAACTACCAGAACAACATGGAAAGAAAGAAGAAGAAAAACAGAAAACACTAGAACATAGAAAATCAATGTTGCTACGGTTGACAAGATCTTTAAAAAAGCATCCCACTAAAAAGTATAAAGAAATCCTCGAAAGATTCAGCCAATTGGAAACAGAAAAAAAGCATAAATTATTGAACAGCTCTGTTTCTTTTCTTAGCGGGTTGATCCAAATAGGAATCTATTGTATGTTGACCGACGATGACGAAAAGCGGACGAACTACCTGAAGTCCGTGGAAGATATTATCGAAGGCATAGATGCCTTACTGAATAAGATCCATTTTAACGGCTCGAAGGTTCCTCATATAGAGGACTGGTACACCATCTCGATGTCACTGATTCGTCTGTTAGCAACCTACGAGATCCTCGGGTTCGACGACAAGGTCAAGGACATCTGCCACAAGAGGATCCTCGAAATAACGCCAGAGATTAACGTATCTTTCGGCGTAACAAGAACCGGAATTGAGCTTGTGTGGATTGCCGTTCCTCGCCTGATCACCACCAACCTCTTCGCCAAGGACGTGTACGACGCTGAAGTAGGTTCTAAGTGCGACGCCTTGAGAGCCTTCATGCGCGATGGCACCAATTTGTCCGACGAATCACCCAAGGATTTCGTCGACGGGCTCTACGAAGACGGGTCGTTTATCTACAATAATCTGGCGTCGTACAAGCCGCTGATTGATTTGCAGACGTTCTACGTCGAGATCCTCTGGCTGTTTGACCCGGAGCCTACGGTGACGTATCAACAGACGATCGTCCAGTACTGGCCAGAATTCGTAAAGAACGCAGACTACAACTCTCAAATCTTTCCGGTGATTGGCCTCGGCGTCTTCAAGTCACCTGACTTTTTCTTTTCGGTCCGCGTGCAGCGAGCCAAAATTGCGGCGTTCGAAAGCGGCGATCAGACTTATGAGTTCGCCTTGGGCTGGATCCAGATAAGGAAACTTTTTATGAAGGGGGTTGAGTACGGCTTCAAGGAAAATATGACGTTTCAGCAGCTGAAGAAACAGCCTGGCGTTATTTCCCTCTCCGGAACTGATGATTCAATTCCTGTGGTGTCGAATGATCTGGCGGGCTTCAAAAGACGCTTTGTAAGCGTTCAGAAGTCGTATGTCGGGCATTTTGCGGTTAAGGGCGCAGGCAGCGTGCTCTACTGGATGCAGACGTATACTTTTCTTTTCTGGGGAAGTGAGACGTCAATCACCGAGTGCGGCGTCTGCACTAACAATGGAATCGTCATGCGGCACGACGTCAAACATCAGTGCAGTAAACCCTTGAGGTTCCAGGTTCAAGATCAGGATATTGATGCCCGGTTAAAAGCCAACTTTTATTCCGAGGGCCTGGAACTTACCGACGGAGCGTTTTTCATTGAGAAAGACAAACAGACCGCGATATTCTCCAAGCACGTCAAGGATCAAGACGTCAAGCCTAAGGAAATTATTTACGACGACACGGAAAATTGCTTCAAGTTTGAATTTGGGGAGAAGACCTTTGTTGTTAAGACTGATGGAGATTTTAGTGTTGTTATTATTGACACAGAGGGACCCTTTATTGCCAGCGGCTTTCCGATTTGGAAAAAAACACACGATTATAATCATCACGGCAACAAGGTGACATTTAAATACAACCCGGGGACGAAAATGTTTGAAAAAAGGTAATTGAAAAATTTTTAATTTGAGTTTGAATTATTTTTTTGTTAGAGTTGTTGTAACTTTTAAAATATTGGGTTTAGGAAAAAACTATAAGAGACCGAAATTGTAGCTTAAAAAATTTTCTATTTAAAACGTTTTTATACTTAAGGTCTATCTTCAATATTTTAGAAGATATAAATGGTAAGAGTAGAAAAAAAAATTTTTTCTAGTTTATTATAATAATTATTAATTTAAAAAAAATTCTTTTTAACGCTTATAATTGTCGTAACAATAAATCATGAAGAATTAGAGATAGTGTCGATGGTAGGTATCGAATAATATAAATTCAGTCGGGCATCAGCCGTCAAACGAGTCGGACGGATGATAAATAAATATTTTTATCGAGTCAATATTTAAAATAAATGTTTATTGTTTCCGGTATTTTAATTATCAAATTTTGTAATACTCAATTGTAAATTACAATGAAATTTTTTATTTTTTTAATTCTTATTTTTTTTGGATTATTTGTGACCGGTTTTACTCAACTCGAAGGTAATTTTTATCATTACAAAGATAATTTTTTTTTTTTTTATTGGTGTGATTGGGTAATTGTTGCCATTATTTTTAAACTATCCGATAATTGGGCTTGACCTTCAGTCATTTTTTCTTTCTTAATAATTTAAGTAACTTTTTTTTATCATGAATTAAAATTTAAAAAAATATTTTTTTGAATTTCACTATCTAGTCACTTTTAAAGTTCCTATATCTCCTAAAATATTGAAGATAGATCCATAGTATAAAAACATTTTTGATAGGAAATTTCCTAAGCTACAATTTTGAATTTTTATAAATTTTTCTTAAACTCATTATTTTAGGAGTTATGGCCATTTTTACAAAACCTAAAAATTAATTTTCAATTCTTTATTATTTAGGAACTATATAAGTTTCTATATCTCCTAAAATATTGGAGATAGGCCCATAAAATAGTAACATTTTTTGTAGGAAATTTCCTAAGCTACAATTTTTGTCTCTTGTAATTTTTTCCTAAATTCAATATTTTACGAGTTACAGCCATTTATATACTCCTCCTGCAAAATAATTCTTTCCCCTTTATTATTAAGATGATTTATAATAATAATAATTATCTGTCAGAAGGAAGTGAATGCCTATTAGAAAACGGCAGCCCTGGAGTCTGTACCAAGCTGCCCGAATGCCCTCCAAAACTTGATGACGCAAGGAAAGGAAGACGGACCGCGCTATCAAGCCGCTGCGGCTTCGCTGGATTCATTGAAGTTGTTTGCTGTCCAGCTCCGGTCCAAGAAAAAATAAACATACGTCCGGCTGACATAGGTACGTAAAAATCCCGATATATTACTCACCAACATCTTAAATATAAACAATCACTCCTTACGTCATAAAACTTCCAAGGTTACTTTTCGAAATTTAATTATTCACTTTTTTGCTTAAAACTTTTTTATTTTTTATTTCTCGAATTTTTAACACTCATTTTCTTAAATTGCATTAAATTGCCTTTAATTTGAGTACCATGTCGATTTTTTATCGTGTGTGCTCCGACACACATGACACACACGACGCACATGTGCGTCATATCATAAAAATACATCATGGTACTCAAATTAAAGGGAATTTCATTTCCTTTTACACTAGACACTTTAAAATTTATTTAATTCAATAATCATAACAATAATAATAATAATAACTTTTGTTTATATCCACCCACGTAAATTGATACGACATTTGATAAATGATATCCTGACCTAGTTTGTATTTTATCAAATCGTTAAAAAATAATAATCATCATAATAATAATAATAATAATAATAAAATTAAAAAAAAAAAAAATTTTTTTTTTAGCATGTCACGATTATGAAAATGAAATTCTTTCGGGAATCGAAAGACTAACCTGGCATATTTTGGCGGGAATCGAAGCTGCTTCCGAAGAATTTCCCTACATGGCAGCCATAGGATATGTCGATAAGACGTCAAGCGAAGTCTCCAGCGATGATAGCGGAAGGAAAATTAGGAAAATTTCCTATTTATGCGGGGGTACTATTATTGCACCGCGATTTATTCTCACTGCGGCGCACTGTGTTAGTAATTTTGATGAAAATCCTCCTGTTTTGGTAAGTCGATATAAAAATGGCTATAACTCCTAAAATATTGATCTTAGGAAAAATTTATAGGAGACAAAAATTGTAGCTTAGGAAATTTCCTATCAAAAATGTTTTTAATTCTATAGGTCTATCTTCAATATTTTAGGAGATATAGGAACTTATATAGTTCCTAAATAATAAAAAATTGAAAATTATTATTGAGGGACTACAAAAATGGCTATAACTCCTAAAATATTGATCTTAGGAAAAATTTATAGGAGACAAAAATTGTAGCTTAGGAAATTTCCTATCAAAAACGTTTTTGTACTATAGGTCTATCTCTTCAAAAACTCGCTAAAATTCGCAAATAAAAAAATAAAACAGATACTTACGTAAATTTTTCTAGGTCAGGGTAGGCTCCGTGGACTTGGAGTCCAAGGACGAGCAGACGATCCCCATAAAAGAAATAATTCCGCATCCTAAATACAAGCGAAGCACAGTGTACTACGACATTGCGTTGCTGAAACTGTTCGAGCACATAAACTGGTCCAAAACCGTGAAGCCGATCTGTTTGCAGACAAAGTCCACTAACGACATCGACTTCCAGGTCGTCGGGACCTACCTCGTGGTCGTCGGCTGGGGAATCACTGACCTTGACGCTGACCAGTCTTCAAAGCTTCTCAAGACTCCCAGTCTCCAGTAAGTTGATCTAAAAATTAGAAAACAACCTTGCAGTCGCTATAAATACAATTTTGCTTTATTAAGTAATGATTGCTGTTAAATTGCACTGTACTTTCTTAACTATTGACTTTTTTGAAGATATAAGCTCATCTTTACATTACACTCTTCAAGAGCTTTCATTTGAATACCCACATGCATTTTTCATATATTTTTCATATATACATATATGTAATATATATAAATATATAATATATATGAAAAATTGATGTGGGTATTCAAATGAAAGGTCTCGATGAGTGTAATGTCGGGATGAGCTTAGATCTTTAAAAATGTAAATATTTAAAAAGATACAAGGTCATTTTTTAATTATAATAAAAAATTAATTTTTAAAATTTTAAAGATTGGAACCAAGAGAAAATTGTTCCTCGGTTTACCAAGGATTCAGACAGCTCCCCTACGGCCTGGACGAAAGGATGATCTGTGCCAAGGACCCGAACATTACTCGCCGAGCTGATGCCTGTCAGGGAGACAGCGGAGGTCCTCTTTTGCTGTTATCTTCCTCTGGAGACACTGTCATTGGAATCACTTCTTTTGGTCGGAGCTGCGGGGGTCCCAATGCTGCTGTTTACACTTCCGTCTACTCTTATATCGACTGGATTGAAAGCATCGTCTGGCCTGAAAGAATTATTTAAAAATTATAATTTATTTTTTCAATTTTTAACCTTGAAATTAATTTCCAAAATTTCAAGGAAAATATCAAAAATTTTGAAAAATCACACGAGACATTTTTTGTAGATAATTTAATTCTCTACAAGTTTTATCCGAAACTTTTTTTTGTAAGATCGATAGTTTATCTACAATCTTGATTTTAAATGAAGTAGTTAACAAGATAAAAAACTTACTTCCTTATAAATATCTTGATAGTCCAACGTCCACATAGATTCTGAATAGAACATGTTGCTGCATGTACTTCCCACTCCGTCGATCCAATGATAATTCTTACGTAACTAGTGATTGAACGCAATAAGCAACTAAGGTCAGTCTACAAAACACTCTACTTTAGTTGACATCGTATTTTCTGTAAGTAAATTTAAAAAATAAAAAAATTTTAATTTTTTGAAAATTAAAAAATTTTTTTTATTAAAAATTTATATTTGACTTGGCAAATTTTTAAAATTTATAAATTTCAGGCAATGGAGGTGGTAACAATTCTCGTAACGGCTTTAGCCGTTTTATTGACGTACTTTATCGTCCGCCAGATGACGTATTGGTCGTCAAGGAAAGTTCCGCACCTGCGGCCAATTCCTCTGGTGGGCAACATGACGTCATTCTTCACCGGGTCGCAGTCACCCGCGGAATTTTCCCGCGAAATTTACCTAAAGCACCCGGAAATTCCCTACGTCGGGTTGATGAGCTTCACCACGCCAGTTCTGCTGATAAACTCTCCGGAGCTGATCAAGGAGATCTTCATAAAGAACTTCGACAACAACCCGGACCACCTGAGCTTCATCACAGAAGAATTCGACCCGATTCTGGGCAAGAACGTGTTTTCCCTCCGGGGCGACAGGTGGCGCCAGGTGAGAGGCGCGTTGACGCCGGCGTTCACCGCGACGAAGATGAAGTTTCTGTTCACGCTGATGGCAGAAGTCTCGAGGAACGTGATCAAGCATTTGGAAGACCATCCCCAGGAGTGCGAGCTCCTGGACGCGAAAGATCTGTTCACCAGGTACGCGAACGACGTGATAGCTACTTCGGCCTTCGGGCTGTCCGTTGACTCCCTGGAGGACAGGACCAACGAGTTCTACCTCCGGGGCAAGGACGCGACCAACCTCACTGGAGCCTCCAGGATCTTCAAATTCATGATGGGGGTGATGTTCCCGAGGATGATGCGACTCCTGGGGCAGTCCTACCTCAGCAAAGACACCAACAGGTTCTTCGTGGACTTGATCCGCGAGGAAGTCAAGCGTCGGGACCTGGAGAAGGTCGTCAGGCCGGACATGATCCACCTGCTGATGCAGGCTAGAGGCGACAAGATCGAGAGCAACGACATCGTCGCCCAGGCGTTCATCTTCTTTCTCGCTGGGTTCGACACCACTTCCACCCTGATGAGCTTCGTCGTCCACCAGCTGGCCTTCCATCAAGACGTCCAGGAGAAACTGCACCAGGAGGTCGAGTTCCTCGAGGAAGTCGAGCATGAAGACCTGGGGAAGCTCAAGTTCCTGGAGATGGTCATCCTGGAGACTCTGAGGTTCTTTCCTCCAGTTGTGATCCTGGATCGCGTCTGCTCCAAGAGGTTCAAGCTTCCACCTCCGCCGGGAAGCTCCAACCAGGTTGAGGTTGAAGAGGGCACTGTCCTCTGGGCTCCGGCTTTTGCCATGCAGAGGGACACCAAGTACTTTCCCGACCCGGAGACTTTTGACCCTGAGAGATTCTCGGATCACAACAAGGCAAATGTCAATCCTTGTGCCTACATGCCCTTCGGAATTGGACCCAGGAAGTGCATCGGGGAAAGGTTTGCTATGATGGAGATCAAGCTGATGCTCGCCAGGTTGGTAAAGAAATTTCGGATCCTCCCGAGTGAGAAATCTACTAAGGAGATTGTTTTTGATAAAAAGAGTCTTAATTTAGTGCCTAAAGGAGGAATTTGGGTTAAATTTGAGCGGAGGAAAATTTAAAGTGGGATTTTTTGGGTCTAGGGATTTTTTTTGGGAAAAGTGACTGGGATTTTTGGATTCTTGAAGAAATTTGCGAAAAAATGACGTATCGCACCAGCTGATTCGCTGCAGGTCGATTTTTGATTAATGATCTATAGATCGGTTAATAAAATATTAATCAATTAATTTACTACTAATTTTTATTCAAACATACAAGTGTTTGTACTTGTTTTACTCGGGCTGACGAGTTACAGGTCGCAGCCTGCGTGGATTTTTTAATTTGCAATTTATGTAATTAATAAAAAAACTAATCAAAGTAGTTGTCGTGCTTAAACCAGTCAAGGATACCCCAGCAATCATCATCATCGTGGTCGCTTGGGTGATGCCGAGATCGATGGTAAGGAGGAATTATAATTGGCGCTGGAGTCGTTGTGGTGGAAGTTGTCGTAGTCGGTGCCATTGTAGTAGATGTTGTAGATTTAAGTTCACATTTCTCTTGGAATTCGTGCCAGTCAGAGGTCATCAGCGCGATCAGCTCTTCCAAACCGTCAAGATTTCTAATCAATCTTCGGTTAATCGCTCTCAATTCAGAGGTGATACATCCTGATAAAAAATAATAATCAACTTGATATTTTAAAAAAACAGCGAAAAAAAATAATATAAACTTACGCCTACGGCAGAAAGTGGAAACTCGCGCATCAAAGACATCAATGACGTACCGCTGGAAGTGAGATTTCATTGATTGTGTCGTAAAATCTATGAGAGCTGTTTTGATGCTCGGAATCTTCGTGCAAAGTTCCATTTCGTTCTGATAGTCCTGAAAAATTTTTTAAATTTTTTTAAAAAGCCGTTTTGTGGATCCACGAAATTTTTTAGAACAAAATAACTAAGATTTTTGAAATCCTGAGAAAATTTCCGAAAAAATGACGTATCGCACGAGTCGATTGGCCGTAGGTCAATTTTTGATTAATCGATTAATAAAATATTAATCAATTAATTTCCTAGTAATTATTAATTAATCATCCACGTGTTTGTAGTCATTTTACTCGGGCTGACAATTCCCAGGCCGCAGCCTGCGTGGATTTTTAAATTTGTCAAAAAAAAAATTTTTTTTTACCTGCATGAGCTCGCCAACAGTCATCGCAAATTCTTTGTAAATATCGTTGACGTCAGAAGTGAACTCCGGATCGACCTTGGCTTCCCAGTCGAAGATTTTTTCAGGGTCGCAACCGAACCTCGTTAACGTTCCAGAAGCAATCTTCCGGACTGTGTTCTCGTTGAGGGTTTTCCAGTAATAGTTGATTTTATTCTTCTCATCCATCATCTTAATACTCGCCTTGTTGTCGGCCAGCGCCTCAAAGTTTATCATGCGGAGGAGATCCTCGCCAGGAAATTTATACGGACTGTCTTCTATCAAAGCTTTCTGCGCCATGAAAGTGTTAAACTCCTCGAAAATTTGTTTCAGCTTATCTTTTCTGTCGTAATAACTCAACGGGAAATCTCTTCGATCGCACGCGCCTTTTGCCAGCACTTCTGTCTCGTACATAAAATCATCGTACAGTTCAGCGTTGTCCACTTTTGCGTGATTTTCCGAGATGAATATCACGAAAAAAAATAATAACGTAAAAATCTTCATCGTTAATTTTTAAAATAAAAAAAAACCAAGAAATTATTTTAAAACAAAATTGCTGGTGGTTAAATAGAAACGTGATTAAATAAAAGAAGAATACTAGGCCAGCTTTGTCATTAATTTCCAATTAACACTAAAGCTGTTAATGACTTTGGTTCTTTGTCTTTTATTACAGGTGATTAATGCTCGTTAATTACGAATAAAACGCAGTAGGTCGAATTATTGATAAAATTTATTAAATAATTAACGGTTACAAAAATTGTCTTTTTTTTTAAAATTTGACTCCTAGCGACCTAGAATTTTTCATCCCGAGTAAAATGAACCCCCACATGCTGGATAAATTTCCAAGCTTTCATAAAAAAAATCGCGTTAATAATTTATCAAATGATCTATAGATCATTAATCAAAAATCGACCTGAGGCGAATCGAGTCGTGCGATACGTCATTTTTTTCGGAATTTCAAGGACAATACAAGTGGCCCATTAGTTTATCTTCAAAATCAATAGTTGGCTGATTAATCACCAAAAATAATTTTTTATAAAAATATTTAGACTTTTAAAAAATAAAAATAATTTATTCACAATTTACAAATTACAATTTAACTCATATTCTTTACAAAATCATGCATAATTTTAATGGGCGTTCTGATGACATTTCCCAGAAATTTAAGAAGCGGACGATCATTACTGTTATTAACGCCAGTAAATCCAGACGGAGGAGCTGTCTTAACATTGGCAACAGAATAAAACCTGGAGTTGAGATCATAGACCTTGAGACTAACGAACCCTCCAAAGCCCTTAAGACCTCGATGGAACAACCCGGCACCTTTAAGCGGAACCAAAGGAGTTCCGAGAACATCAAACCCGTCAAAGAACGGAACAGTTGACTGCCCGGCGTCTTTACGAAAGTCCGAAGCCTGGAACCTGACGAACTGATTGCTAGAAGACAATTCGCTGTTCATCGGAGCCTTGAGCGGATTGTCGGGTTCGTAGAGCACCAGCTCGCAGCGCTGCTTGTCCCCAGCAGAGATCCACTGGGGCTTGTAGAACTCGGACACGTGTCCGTCAGCAAACTCCAGCCGTCTGACCTGGAGCTGGAGTTCCAGGGAACCTGACTGGAACACTGGACAATCCAGGCTGTCTCCAGCGTAGCGGAACCTCACTCCAGTGACTATGTAGTCCTGAGGAGCCATCACGTCGTCCAGATTGATCGACGAAGCCTGGCCCCAGTCCTTGCCGACGGAAAGCGCCTTCATGTTTCCGAAGCTTGATTTTATGTAGAACTTTTGTTCCTGTTCTTGGAACTCAAAGTTCTCCAGAGCTTTCCAGGTGAAGGTTGATGCGTCGACTTGCCCGTAGGGCAGAAGACGCGCCTCCGCGATTTGAATGTGCAGCATAAAGTCTTTTTTGACAAATCTCAGGCCTACGACGACTCTGCAAAAAAAATCATTTAATTAATTTTAAATGGTTTTGATAATTATCATTTATAAAACACTACTCACTTGTTATTGTGGAAATCCGACGTTTGCTCTCTGAAGCTTACAGCTGTAAGAGTATGTGAATCGTGTTTAGGCTTGGAGACACACGTGCAAACGCAATAATCGCAAGAAGTTGACGGCCAAATCCAGGAATTCGTCAAACTGGACAATGACTTGGTTCTTCCGTTGCAAGCTGAAGGGCTGCCATAGATCATTTGATTGCCATCCTTGACCCAATCGTATCGCCTCTTGCTACCTTGAGCCTCGCAGACGTCGAATTTTTCGGAAACAAATTTACACTGGGTGTAACCTTGGCACTCTCCTCCTGCATTGACGGTGACCTTTGAAAGGTCGCAATTGTGCGAGCAGCTCCCGGTTACATCAATTTCCTTCTCGCTGACTATCTTAATCTGGTACGCTCGCTCTAATTCAATATAAGGAGGCTGAGCAGGAGGCGCTGGAGGTGCTGGAGGTGCTGGAGGCGCTGGAGGTGTTGGAGGCGCTGGAGGCTTCTTGTTGCATGGATCGGGAAGATTTACTCCTCCGCAAGGATTTGAGGGAAATCCGGGGAAAAAAGGAGTCGGCTTTGGCACGTCGCACTTTTTAATGTAAGCCGTAAACTCTTCCATCGTTTTGAACATTAAATTTTTATAGGCTTCGACGTTCTTCAGGAATTCGAGCTTCAATGCTTCAAGCTCTGCATTTACGCAAGCTAAAAAATTCCATCTAATTTTTAAGTATCAAGTAAAATTATTTTTTTTTATTAAAATACTTACAATCCTTGCACTGGTTGGTAACTGTCAGCTCGTATGAAGTGAGAATGTACCTCTGGATGTGTGCCTTCATCCCCTGTTTGAAGAACGCCATCAACTCGTTTTCAAGAGTCCCTTTAATGTCGCAAACGTTGAGCTTGCTTTCGTATTTCTATAAAAAATAATTAAAATTAAGCCTCGGGAATTTTTTTTAGAGAAAAGCGAGTATGTTATTTAAAATCCCGAGAAAATTTCCAAAAAAATGACGTATCGCACGAGCCGATTCGCCGCAGGTCGATTTTTGATTAATCGATTAATAAAATATTAATCAATTAATTTCCTAGTAATTATTAATTAATCATACACGTGTTTATACTCATTTTACTCGGGCGGACAATCCCCAGGCCGCAGCCTGCGTAGATTTCTAAATTTCCTCCAAAAAAATTTTCGACTCACCTTCATTTTATTCTTGATCGTCATGACGAACTGCGCGTACACTTGATTGATGTCCCCGTTGCATAATTCCTT
This sequence comes from Cotesia vestalis, assembly GCA_000956155.1. Classification (NCBI taxonomy): domain Eukaryota; kingdom Metazoa; phylum Arthropoda; class Insecta; order Hymenoptera; family Braconidae; genus Cotesia; species Cotesia vestalis. The sequence continues at coordinate 13,876 of JZSA01007453.1, forward strand.
GTCGACATTATTTCTCCATTGAAAGTACTTGCTCAGGTCGTTGCACCCGAAACCCAAGTAAGTATCAAAGTCGCTCATCTTCGTGATCTTGTCGATTTCGGTCCAGTATTTGCCAATTTTGTTCATCAGGTGTTTCAGCTCGAAATTGAACTGACTCGCCTGCATGTCGTAGTAGTCGAGCTTTTGAATAATCGATAGCCAGGGGAACTCGTTGGTGGCGTTGTCTACCACGTCGTACTCGCACATGATCTTCCTCATGTCCTTGAGGGTGCTCCTGACGGTGAACCTCCGTTGGAAATTCGTCATCGGGAAGTCCGTCACACAATTGCCCTTCAACTTGCCCTCCACCATGTTAACAAAGGCCATGTAAGGGTCCAGGTCGTTGGACCTCATGAACTTCTCCAGGAGGCAGTTGCTCCAGGAGAAGCTCAGCACCAGAATTGTCACACTTAATATCACTCTCATTTTTTTTTTTTTATTTTAATTTAACACTTGAGTGAATTTCGAGTTTCGACTGATGAATTTTTCTTCCGGGCGTTTTTATATAACATGGACCATAAAATATTTTAGCTAGGGTAAATAAAAAACATTTCGTGGTATTTGATAAAATTAATTATTAGATTGTTTGATTATTTATTTATTACGGTAATTTTGTGCTCGAGTGATAAAAAGATAGCGCGGCTTAACGGATTATGTGTGATGAAATGGGTTTTTTTCTTACAATAAAAGCTAAAAATTATTCTGAGGTATATAATTTAATATTTCGAAAGTTTGGATAGAGGACAGGAGATAGGTCATTCTTCAACTTTATCCTCTACAAGAAAGATCCTTGGTACTTTTGAGCTGTCTCGAGTCCTTTTGCTCGAATTTTTTTCAAGGTCATTGTTAGAATTTCGATAAGATATCGACCTACGATCAAACAAGTCATGAGATGACTCATTTTACTCGGAATTAGATAGACATTGGAAATATCTAAAAAATTTATTTTTAAAAAATTTTTTGACTGATTAAAATTATGAAAAAAAAAAAAAGGTTTAAATTCTTTAAAATTAGTCATACTGCGACCTAGGGTTCTAAATTCCGAGTAAAATGAATATACACAACCCCTAGTAATTAATATTTGTTCATAAAAAAAATCGCATTAATAATTTATCAATTGATCTATAGATCATTAATCAAAAATCGACCTGCGGCCAATCTTGTCGTGCGACGGCTCATTTTTTTCAGGAATTTCAGGAGAGTAAAAGTGACCGATTAGTTTTCCTGTGAAATCATTGGTTCGCTTAAAAATCGAGAAAATAATGAAATAAATTGAAAATTTTTTTTTTAATGAATAAAATTCTTTACAAAACAATTTTAATAGTCAGAAAAAATAGAATGCATATTAAGATCGAGGGCACGAAAGGCGAGGTATCCTCCAAAGCCCTTGTGTCCACGGTGAAAGACACCCAGGCCCTGGAGAGGAGCTGGAGGTGAAAATTCCAGGTCTCTGCCGTCAAAGAAGGGAACTGTCGACTGTCCGGCGTCTTTTTCAAAGTCTGAAGCTCGGAACTCGACTGTTTTTCCTGAAGTGACTTCCTGGAGCTCCTCGGGAGCCTTGGTAGGGTCATCTGGATTCTCCAGCTCCAAATATTTCCTGGAATCAACAAAATTAATTTACAAAATTTTGACAATTTTTTTAAAACTTACTTTGACATCAAACTTGCAGAAACCCAGTATGATTTTCCAAGAAGTTTTCCTCCTACAAAATCAAACTTTGTCGCTTGGATCTCCAGCTGAGTGGTCCCACGCCTAAGAACGGACCAGTTACGCAAGTCCCAAGCGAACCTGAACCTCACTCCGGTGACCAGGTACCCCGATGGCGCCACCAGGTCGTCCAAATTTATCTTCTCAGCTGGCCCATAGTCTCTACCGGGTATCATGACCCGGTCTTCATAATCTGCGGAGGGACTGACCAAGTAAAAGCGGGCATTTTCTTCAGAGTAGTCAAAGGCCTCGAGATCCCGCCATCTTGTTGAATTAATTCCTCCGTAAGGCAAAAGGTGGCCTTCTTTGATCTGCACGTGGATCATAAAGTATTTCTTCACGAACCTAGCTCCAACTACGACCCTAAAAAATTTTTCAATCGTCACCAATAATATATATATATCGGTAATTAAAATTAACTACCAATTATTCTTGACGTCAGATAGTTGATCACGGAAGCTTATCGCAGTGATGACTTTGCTAGACCATCTAGGTTTTCCCACACACGTACAAACACAGTAATCACAGAAATAACCATTGTACCATATGTACTCTCTATTTAAGGTCACAGTAGTCCCTTGACACACATTGTGCGCTCTACTGTGTTGACTCTTGCCGTAGATATTTCCCTCGTTATCTTTTATCCATTCGTAAGATCTTGAATTGTTACGCTGTCGTCAGATTCATAAAAATAATAAAAAGTTTCATTAAATAATAGATAAAAATAATTACCAATACGCAATCATTAAAAAAAAAAAAAAAAAAAAATTGTTGAATTTTTAAAAATTATTTATACTGCGACCTAGGGTTCAAAATCCCGAGTAACATGAATATAAACAACCCTAAGTAATTAATTGAGATTCATATAAAAAATCGCATTAATAATTTATCAATTGATCTATAGATCATTAATCAAAAATCGACCTGTGGCCAATCAGGTCGTGCGACGGCTCATTTTTCTCAGAATTTCAAGGAGATTAAAAGTGACCCATTAGTTTTTATCTAAAACAATTACCGATAGACAAACATCGTATCCAGTTGAAATATACCGACATTCCAGAAATTTTGAGCATTCGTTTCGTTTCAGAGAACTTCCAATGCTTTTAAGGTCACAATTGTACTTGCAAGGCTTCGCAGAATCACTCAGACTCCCCTCGGAGATGATTTTTGTCCTGATCAGTCCTTCCAGCTGGATTTTCAAGGCCTCCTGGTCTCTTTCTTCAATTTTCGGCGGACAATCAAAGACATAATGGCTTAAATTTTTCAGAGCAGTTTGCATTAATACAGTATAAGTCTTTGATTCGTTGAGGAACTGCTCGAGGATTTCAGTTTCTTTTTTTGCTGTGATCCGAGTACAGACGGCGTTGCCGAAGTAAGAGACCAAGAATCTCCGGAGGTGGATTGATAAAATTACTTTGAAGTATCTGAACAATCCAGCGCGGGGAGACGGAATTTTACCGCAGAATTTTTTGCTTTCAGGAGTCTAGAGTATGAATAGAAAAATTTAATTAAAATTCGTAATTTTAAAAATGAAAAAAAAATTTTTCAAACCTTCCAAAGTTTGAAGATTTCTTCAAAATACTCGGTCAAGTCTTTGGTGTGATTTTTGTACTCTCCTCCCGAGCCAAAAAGAAGATTGTTCTCTTTCATCACTTGAAATCCTTCGCAAAACTGGAAAAATCCCAAATTCTGGCTGTCTGTCGCCAAACTCGGAAGCTGCTGGAGAAAATACACCACTGTGGAGTAAAAAATGTAAGCCTTGGTGTGCAAATCGTTCAAAACTCCCTCAGTTCCTCCTCTCTTGCGGATGTGCTTCACCAGAAGCTCATGGAAGTCGTCCCACTGAGAAACGTGTCCAGAGAGACCCGCACATCTCAGCTTCGTGTCCTCCAGAAGCTCCTGGACGTCCCAGAAAAAATACGCTTCGTTCCAATTCGAGATCCTCGCTTCGAATTCCGAGGATGAATTCGTCGTTAATTTAAACTCGGTGTCGATCTTGTCGGCGAATCTCTCCCCGAAAGTCTTCAACGTACTCATCTTGAAGAGATCTAGGCTTCCATTAATTTTTTTTATGGACAAAAATATCAGCAGAAATTTTAAATACATTTTTAAGCTTGAAGAAAAAATATTTTTTTTTAAATTGTCGGCTTCAATTGGAATTTTTTGGCGACTAATCGACAGTGATCATTTTGTCGATAAATATTTTCATTTAGACTTTAATTCCCATTGCAATTAAATCCTAAAATAGATTTTTAACAATTAAATTTTATCGATAACATTGATATAGTTACGAAAGTTGCAATGGAAAAATACAAAATTAAAAAAAAAAAAAAAAAAATTGCTCTAAAAATTAATATAAAACTGTAAAAATGTTAATTATTTATCAAAGTAAGAAAATTTATAAAATTATTGGACAGTATTATGAACGATTTAAATATTCAGTATATAATAGTTACGAAATTATTCACGATTGTTCCACAGCTTTTAAAAGTATAAATAAATTTTCGTTAAACCGCATTAAGGAAGTTGAAAATAGTTGTTGCGATAATAAATAAATTATTATAATTATTGTTATTGTTATAATGTTAACAAAGTTTGTTTGTTGAGAGAATGTGTGTGTATTATTTTATAATCAAGATAAAGCGAAAATAAACAAGTAGGTGGATCTCTAGGCAGTTATAACAAATTGAACAAGGTTCTCACGGTGGCGGAAATAAATTCATGGCATTATATGTATATACGGGAGTAAATTAAGGATCCACGTAGTTTCCTGGGAATTTCAGCTCGTTATTCTTGGCTTACCATTAATTACAATCTGATTATGTCGGTGAGTTAACCTTACGAAGCTCCAAAATGGACCGTGATTTTAATGTCCCTTAATTAGGGTAATTATAATTATTAACAGCGATGAGGCTTAGCTAGGGGTTGGCTGTTGACTGTCGTTATTAAATATTAATATTTATTTAATCGAGAGTGACGAATGGATGTTTAGGTGGTTGTTAAGACCGGATTTAGAGACAGGACGCTTATTCTCGAGGGGTTGATGGATGAATCGCGCCCCTACTCCTTAGTCCAGTGTTAGGGTGGAAGTGTATACAATCTATTGGTATATAGGAATCCCAGTGACTTGTCGGTGGAAAATTTGGTCGGTTTTTGCCTCACTGGTGATTTTCGGCACGGAGTTGAAATGAGGAAGTTAACACTTGGGTGAAAGAATTCACGATGGGCCAGATAATTAGACGGCTATTTGCGGACGCAGAGCAAAATAAATGAACGATTGGGAGCGTTTTTGGGTGCGATGGAGTGAGGAAAGGCTAGAGGCGAACATTCAAAAATGAATAAATGCGAGTGGTTTATTTGCAGCCCCAGTGGGAGCTGGATAAATATACACACTTGGAATTGAAGAAGATCAAATATTGGGTTGGGAGAAGAAGTAATTACTAAACTGGGTAGGTCTCGAAACATGTCAACGTGACTCCAAAGGCTGGGGGCTGATGACGTAATTCTCATAATTATAGGGCATAAATTAACGCGACACAAACGTTCGTCTCCCGGGAAAGAGATTCAATTTAACCCACGCGAAAGTCTCGGCTATTTAAAATATTGTTCCGAGTAATAATCGCCTGACAGTGTTTTCAAATAATTATCTTCTGACGCACTCCATCGAATCTCTTTAAAGTTATATTTTCACTTCGACAAAAGCTATCTTGTAAATATTCAATGACATTGTTTTTCGGAACAACAAAATTATATTTCAATTACTATTATCGTTTATGTATTTTTAGATTTTCCGAGGCCATAACTGACCAGTTGGCTCTTTTGAAACGGCTAAAACAACAAACTTCCGCAACTAAAAAGTCACAAACATACCCGATTTATTTATATTTATCCGAGTATATTTTCAAAAAAAACGAACAAACAAATCCCTCTAATAAATATTTCGCGCACGGTTTCTCTTCCATCAATAACAACCCTGTATTTTCAGCTTTTGTTTATTTATCATTCGCAAATTAATCATCTCCAGCATCGAGTAAATTATTTGGTGTAAAAATTTTTCCAAAGTTCCAATAAAAAATTTAACGCTCATAAAAATTACACTGAATCCGAAAAAAATATCTCTGCAATAAAACCAATGTATAAAATATCAAAATCACCATTATAAAAAAAAGCTACTTAATTTCAACTAATATACTTTCACTCAAAAAGTTATCTAGTAAGTCAAAACCAATTTTAAACCTAAAAAAAAAAAAACAAGTCTAAGATAAATTTATCACCGATAATTCGCTCGTCAATCACCTCTAAAAAAATTCAAAAAGGAAATATTTATCTGGCAATATAAGTAGTAACAGGAAAACGATAGTAAGTAAATACTGAGATTGGATATTCCTGGCAGAATTCCAGTGACTTGACTGAATAATACCCAGGTAATAGGTACTATAGAAACCAAGTGGAGTAGTGGAGTAGTAGAGTAGTTGAGCAGTGTGCAGATGCAGGTCCCGGGGTGGGCCTTGATTACGTGGAGCAGCTCCAACTCCGGGTAGCTCAGGATGTGGACGCAGCCTTGCCCGTTGGTCAAATAAAACGTATCTGAATCTTTGTTCCAAGAAATTTCATTAACTTCAAAGTTAAATTGCTCTTCAGCTCGGATTTTCATACATCTGGTGTCAATAAAAGTTACCAAGTCCTCTTTATTACCCACGGCTATAGTATTGCCGTCGGGACTCCATGAAATATTTATATTTTCTCCTCTTGTATTTATTGTTGCTGTACACTTTTGAATCCGTGTATCCCAAATTCGTACTGTTTTATCTCCAGATGCTGTTGATAAAAGCTCCGGGTTCGTCGCGTGCCAACACAGTTGATCAACACTGCCTCCATGGCCTCGAAAAGTTGTCTCTTGTTTCTAAAAAAAATTTTTTTTTATTAATTATTCAAAATTTTTTAATATTTTATAACACTAAAATTAGCCGACATTTAAAATTTTTTTTAATTACTAAATTAAAAGTAAAAAAAATTTTTTTTAAATTACACTTACAATTTTTTACACAAAAATTTTTTTTTATTAAAAAAAAATTTTTTTTTTAAATAAAAAAATTAAAAAAAAAAAATTATTAATTTTTTTCTAAATAAATACAAAGATTTTATGACATTAATGTTAGCTGTCACTTGACAATTTTTTAATAAATAAATTTGTAGTTTTTTAAAATTTCTAAATGTCAATTTTTTTTTTTGCCATAATTTATTTGTTAAAAAAATTCTTAAAATTATTAACTATAAAAATTTTAAATAGAAAAATTAATTACCAATCTATCCGGTGAAAGTGTAAAAATACAAATACATTTATCAAAAGATCCAGAGGCTAAGTACTTTCCATCACAGCTCCATCCGACGCTGTGAACTTTTGCAGAATGCGTTTGTTGTTCTTTTACTTTATTGTGATTTTTAAACCATGAAATAAGCTCTTCAACTTTATTATTATTATTAATACTCATTATTATTTTTTTTATTTTTAAAAATACTTTTGTGTTTATATTTTTATTATTATGTGAGGTTATGATTATGTTTACAAAATAACTAATAATAAGCCGGCGATTTTATGGCGCCTGCGCAGTAGTTCTGCGCATGCGCAAGACTTACGCGCCATCTATAAAAAAATATTATTATTATTATTTCGCCAAAAAACTAACCATAAAACTACTTGCACAGTAAATAAATAATTAAAAAATAAAAAGTGAGTAATTTAATTAATTAAATAAATATTTAAAAATTAAAAATCTATATTTAGAGTGAAATTTTTATAAAAAATTAATTTTTTAGGTACAATAAAATGCAAAGTTTAAAAAATTGTCTGCCAAAGTTTCTGAGGACTGAATTTAATCTAAAATTAAATACAAAATTACTCCCAGCGGCATTTCACAGCTCACCAGTAAATAAAAATTATTCACTCGATGACGAGGAGAGTAAAGACGGGCCCAGGAAGTGGCTCAAGTACAATGAGATTATTTTGCCACCACAAAAACCTGGAGAACCTCGACGACCTGCTGTGAGTTTTTATTTTTAATTTTTAAAAATTTTATAATTATTTTTTGACATTAAATTTAGCTGTCACTTGACAATTGTTTTAATTTTTTTAAACAAATAAAATGGACTTGTAGAAATTTTAATAAATTAAAAATGCAATTTTTTTGTTAAAAAAAATTGTAAAAATTTTTAACTGACAGTGAACTTTAATGTCATTTATTTTTTATGTTTATAGTATATTTGTCACGTGAAAAAAAATATTAAATACAGTCCTAAAACAATGTGGTACATCGCATGTCTCGTTAGAGGAATGTCAATAGACGAGGCAATCCGGCAATTAAGTTTCGTTTGTAAAAAAGGAGCTGTCGCTGCTAAAGAAACTTTATTAGAAGCTCAGCAACTTGCTGTTGAGAAACATAATGTTGAATTTAAGAGTAATTTATGGGTTTGTAAGTATTTTAAAAAAAAAATTTGAAACGATTTTTGAGTTAAATTTTTGATTTTAGATCGATTTGGTGGAACAAAGTGGATATATAGGTGAAGAGCACACAGTAAAAACAGAAGACGGGTATGATTTGACGGTCCACAGAATCCCCGGCGGGCCCCGGAGTCCAGTTAGATTTGGAAAACCAGTTATTTTGTTACTACACGGACTAATGGCCGCGTCTGATATATGGGTCCTACGAGGCCCGGGTCAAGATCTAGGTAAATATTTATTATTTTTTTTTAAATCTCACGTCTAATGTTTTTACAATAAATCGGTTTTATTTACCGATCTGATATAGAAATCGGCACTTTTTCTTTGATAAATTAATTCTATCAACTCTCCCGGAGCTAAATATGCCAAAAGATCGGCACTTTTCAAAAATATCGGTAAGAGACTTCCGGAGTTCCATATGTAAATCGGTACTAGAGACTTTTTTTTTTCAAACTAATTTTTTCTCTAATTAATTTCAACAAAAGTAGGGGTTGTTATACATCATTTTACGCGGAATTTAACGCTCTACAACACTGCACCCTTCTTTTTTACAAAAAAAATTTTTTCAACCCGTAAAAAAATTAATTTTTTAGCCTACTTGCTCTCAGACGCGGGCTATGACGTCTGGGCGATAAACGTCCGGGGTAATTACTACTCTACATTACACAACACTATTACAAATAACTCAGCCTACTGGGACTACAGGTACTTTTTATTTTTAATTAACAAAATTTAAATTTTAATTAGATAATTTATTAAAATTTATTCAAGCTGGCACGAAAACGGAATGTACGACGTACCAGCGACGATAAACTAAATACTGTCGAAAACTCGGCAGAGTAAGCTGTCACTACTAGGGCACTCTATGGGAGGAACTGAAATATTGGTCCTGCTATCTTCAAGGCCTGAATTTAATAAAAAAATTAACATCGCTATCACTTGGGCCCCTGCTGCCTTGGTTTCTCACGACATACCCGGATTTTTTCCAAATTTTCTCTTTCGTCACAGCAAACGAATAAAGGTAACAAATTAACGCAATTATTTATGTAAATATCGATTAAAAAATTTCATTTGTTTAGAATTTATTCAGCGAGTACAATTTGTACCAAGTAATGCCGCGAGTTAGCAAACAACGCTCTGATTTTTTAAACGTCTGGTTCAGTTTATGCTGGAGATTAAATATCAAGTCAATTTGTCTGAAATTACTCGATGTTACTTTGGGATTTAAGAATCTTAATGATTTAGATTTGGTAAGAACTGCTTAAAATTAAAATTTCCAAAAAAATAAATCTTTAAATTTTATTTCAGGCATTAATTCTCCGCATTAAAGACCATTATCCCCAAGGAACTTCTTTAAAAACTATTTTACACTACGGTCAAATTTTTAAAAATCGTAAGTATTGCCAATAAACCTTTCAAATTGCCGCAATTCTAAACCAATTAATAATTTCAGGCAGATTCCAGCAATACGACTACGGAAAAATGATCAATTTGATAAAATACAACGACTTTATACCACCAGAGTATCCATTGAATAAAATAACGACGCCTTTAATTATTTACTACGCTCGCAATGATAAATTAGTTACTAAAAATGTAACTATTAATTATATTTATTACAATCTTTTATATTTAACTAATTATATTGAATAATTAATTGTTTCAGGACGTTGATATGATGTTACAAAAAATTCCTACGGCAATCGCCAAAGAAGTACCTGACGATAAATTCGGACACTTGGATTTTATAACTTCCAAGGACACCAAACACCTCGTCTACGACAGGGTGATTGAGGATCTATTTTCTTACACAAATTACAATTATTTAACGAATTACATCAGATGATGCTTAAAAAATAAATATATTTGTAAATATCAAATCGGATTATTCATAATTTATTCCAAAAAACTGAATTCCAAATTTCAATCAGGATTTTTTTGGGTATTCTTTGGAGAAAACCAATTTTTGAATACACCATTTTGTCCAGAATTTAACGCCCTTTAAAACCCTGCCCTTAACTTTCAAAACGAAATTCATTTTCCCCAAAAAAATCCCATTTTAGTGCCTCTGAAATCTATGCACCTTACCGAGCGAATTGATCCTTTTATTTTCAACCCTTTCGCAAAACTCTTAATTACTCTCGCATTATGTCTGCACATACACCATTTTGTAGCTAATTTAATGTACTTTTACGATCTGTAATTGTTTTTTCCCGAAAACCTACCCTCGTAATCATCGAAGCCTCCAAAGGTCCAAAAATCAATATCAGGACACCCAATTCGTCTTATTTTTAATCTAGGATTTTTAAATTGAAATTTAGATCGAAAAGAATTTTAAACCCCAAGCTTTTACGCAGAATTCAATCGCCTACAAGTCTCTAAGCTTAGTTTTGTCAAAAAAAATTTTTTTCATCCAAAAAATCCCGTTTTAAATACTGAAACTCCAATTTATGACAAACTACCCAATCTAGGATACCTTTCTATTAACCAATTTAAAATATTTGAAATGAATTATCAAAGTCCCTCATGCAAATATAAATTAATACCCATTTATCTACACATTAGTTGGATAAATATAATATATCTAAATATATATGATAGATTGATGCAATCGACCTTGTTCGCTACCGTCCTCCTTAGCGATCGCCATTTCGTAAGTGCATTCAATGAGACCGTTAGAGAATGTACCGAGCACTTTAATATCTATCGAAATATTTGCAAATTTTCGATTATTATTATTATTATTATTTTAAATGCAAATTGATTTGCTGAGAAAATTGGAAAAATTTTGACATTTTGGGGAAAATGCCGCGGCCTTGACACGTCTTGAAGGTTACTCGCAAAAACGGCAACCGATGACGTAAAAGGGTCTTGCACATATATATGGGAAGTTAATAAGTGTAAATGAGAAGGGGAGAGAGATTGTTAATCAATGCCTAGAAAACGGTTCGGTTGTGAAAACACGTGTCATTCTTTACAACGGTCCTCATTAAAGCGGTCGCTAATCTTAACTCTTGGTTGTTTTATTGAGAAATAACTGCAATTCTATCGAAAATAATGAACTCTGGTGTCTTTCTTTGGACTCTGTTGGTCATCGCCGATGGACCTAAGACCATGGGGTTGGACCAGAATCCCAACACAGATTTGAAGACGGTAATTATAAATTTTTGGTGAATTTTGATGGGTGGCAAATTAAGATTAATGGTAATTTTGTTTTAGCCTGACCTGATCACGAAGTACGGCTACCCGGTGGAGGCTCACAAAGTGGTCACAGACGATGGATATATCCTGGAGATGCACAGGATTCCCTTTGGAAGGTACGAAGATAGAAGGTCGGCCAGGTTCCCCAGAAATCCTATTCTTCTTCAGCATGGACTCGCGGGTAGTTCTGCAGACTGGGTGCTCACTGGACCTGGAAAAGCGTTGGGTGAGTTTTAATTTATTGGAATTTTTGGGAAACTATTGAGCTTGTAGAAAAAAATAAAAAAAAAATTTTTTTCTACTCAGAAAAACTAACAAAACTTACCTTTAGCGTACATGCTAGCGGATGAAGGTTACGATGTCTGGCTAGGAAATAATCGTGGGAATCTCTACTCCCGTCACCACCGTGAACTGCTTTCAACTAATCGCACCTTCTGGGACTTTAGGTGATTATTCCTGAATTAATCGCAAATAATTAGCAGTAATTAGCAATTAAATAATTTTAGTTTTCACGAATTGGGAATATATGACTTACCCGCGATGATCGACTACATATTAGAAGTGACCTCCAGGTACAAATTGCTGTACATCGGACATTCACAAGGGACTACGCAATTCTGGGTAATGACCTCAACCAGGCCCGAGTACAATGACAAAGTTAGTCTGGCTGTCGGCCTTGCACCCGCAGCGTACACCAGTCATATGCGGGGACCAGTTACGCAACTCGCCAAGTTGACATACTTTGGTGTGGTAGGTCGTGAATTAATTCTCGCCAATTTTACTATTAATCAGAATTTATTTTAGAAATAAAAATTTTTTTTTTTTGTTGATTAATGGGTCCTAAAAATTTTTATACGAAAAAAATAATATGCCACTTTTTATCTTCTCGAAATTCTGAAGAAAATGACGTATCGCACGACCCGATTGGCCGCAGGTCGATTTTTGATTAATGATCTATAGATCATTAATAAAAATATTAATGCGATTTTTTTTATAAAAGCTTGCGAATTAATATAGAGAGTGGGGGTTCATTTTACTCGGGATTTCAAGCTCTAGGTCGCAAAGCCCTTGGTTTTAAATAATCCCAAAAATTTTTTCAGTGGGTCGGTGAGAAATTTGGCTACCCCGAGTTCGGCTCCAGATCACCCTGGGGTAAATTCGTCGGTAACTTGGTCTGCCACGGTGGGGCTCCGACGCAATTTCTCTGCAGCAATATTCTCTTCCTTATCGCCGGATTCAGCCAGGGGGAACTTGACGCCGGAAACCTGACCGTTATAATTGGGCACGTGCCGGCAGGAGCTTCTTGGAAGCAGTTTGTTCATTTTGGACAAGGATTTATCAACCCTGGTGATTGAAAAAATTATCTCAAGTGAGTGCAATATTCATAAATTTTGAAGCTAACCTCAATTTACTTATCACCAGGGCACTTTAGAGCATTTGATTACGGAGAGAATAAAGATAAAAATTTAAAACTTTATAATTCATTGATACCGCCGGATTATCAGCTTGAGAAAATATCAACACCTATCGCGCTCTACAGCAGCGATAACGATTGGTTGGCAACGCCTGAGGTAATTGAACTTTGAAACTCTCAAAAATCTAATTACTTTATTTAAACATCACGATAATTTCAGGACGTCGATTTACTGAGAGCCAAACTACGCAACATCGTCGTCGATTACAAAGTAGAAGGCCGCGTTTTCAACCACTACGACTTCCTGTGGGGAAATTCAGCTCCCGAGTCACTCTACGAGCCGATTATAAGATTGCTTCGGAAATACCGATAATTTTAAGCCTTGATCTGAAGAAAATTGCATTTATAAAAATTATCTAGTCAGTAATCGAAGATTTGTAAAGGTTTTCGCAAAAATACACTGATTCCAAAGTTCAATCGGGATTTTTTTGGGTATTCTTTGGAGAAAACCAATTTTTAAATACAACATTTTGTCCAGAATTTAACGCCCTTTAAAACCCTGCCCTTAACTTTCAAAACGAAATTCATTTTCCCCAAAAAAATCCCATTTTAGTGCCTCTGAAATCTATGCACCTTACCGAGCGAATTGATCCTTTTATTTTCAACCCTTTCGCAAAACTCTTAATTACTCTCGCATTATATCTGCACATACACCATTTTGTAGCTAATTTAATCTACTTTTACGATCTGTAATTGTTTTTTCCCGAAAACCTACCCTCGTAATCATCGAAGCCTCCAAAGGTCCAAAAATCAATATCAGGACACCCAATTCGTCATATTTTTGATCTAGGATTTTTAAATTGAAATTTAGATCGAAAAAAATTTTAAACTCCAAGGCTCTATGCAGAATCGTTCTAACTTACGATTTATTTATAAAAAAAAAAAAATATTCCGTGATTAATTTTGTAAAAAGGTGATTGTCAACACAAATATTGACATTTACATGATTCAGATAAACGCTATAAAAATTGAAAAATCCAAATAGCGATTTGTTGCTTGAATGGTATTCAGGCCGATCAATGAATAGATAAAGAGAACTTAATCATGCATCACAATAAACAACACTAAATACGATAATAAAATCGAGATGAAGAAGCTGATTGTTGTTACTCTTGCAATCTAATCTTTATTTCCTCGATACAATGATTGATTACCGATTTAATGTATAAATATCTTGTAATTTCGCTGTTTGTTTGCCAGTATTTTGATAATTATTACGTCGATCATGATTTTCCGATTCGGGATTGTTTGCTTAGCGCTAAGCCTCGGTACCGATGCTTTTTCCGTCGGAGTAGATTATCCTCAAGAATCCAAGTTTGATGTATCCGAGGATATATTGGGGTACAGCGAAGATGCTAATTTAAATGCCGTAAGTAATACCCGAACTATTTTTCAACCTTTTCCAATAAAAAAATTAATTTTTTAGAGAGAATTGATCCGTAAATATGGATACAGAGGCGAAACCCATAAAGTAATAACTGAAGATGGCTACATTTTGGAAATGCATCGTATCACAGGCCCGAATTCTAACCCCAATCCCGAAAACAAGACTGCGATATTTTTAATGCATGGATTGCTCAGCAGTTCTGTCGATTGGATCATTTCTGGTCCACAAAAAGCTCTAGGTGAGCTTTCAAAAACTCAATTCAAATTAATTGACACATAAATTAATATTCAATTATTTTGGGTTAGCTTACATGTTAGCGGATGAAGGTTATGACGTGTGGATGGGTAATGCGCGGGGAAACCATTATTCAAGGTCTCACAAGAGATTATCTGTGCTCGACAAACAGTTCTGGCAGTTCAGGTAATTTTTTTAGTCCATTTTTATAGCTAGGTTCCACTAATGGAACAAGTCATGCGCATGCGCAGTACATTATTCAAAATAAATAAATAATTCTTACCTGTTTCACATCAGCTGGCACGAAATCGGCGTCTACGACCTTCCAGCGATGATTGACTACATCCTTGACAACACCGGGTCCCAGAAGATCTTCTACGCAGCACACAGCCAGGGAACCACTGCGTTCTTCGTGTTGTGCAGCACCATGCCAGAATATAACGATAAAATTATTGCGATGTCTGCGCTTGCTCCAGTGGCCTATGTTGGACACATGACCAGTCCTTTCTTCCAAATTTTGGCGCGCTTCGCTCCCATGATTGAGGTGAGTTCATCAATCTTCAGCCTGTAATTATGATTAATTTATTTTACTTTTTTAGACTGGGATGAATTTGCTTGGTATGTACGAGTTCCAACCTACCGAAAAGTTTATGAAACATCTCAAGGCCTTGATATGTGACCCTGAAGCCTGGTCACAGCCGATATGTGAAAACGCTATTTTCCTGGTTGCCGGATTTGGATCGGATCAAATGAACAGTACTCTACTGCCTGCTATCTTGGGACATGTTCCAGCTGGATCTTCTACCAAACAATTTATTCATTATTCCCAAATGGTCAAGTCTAGTAAGTATAAATTTTTTCTATGACATACATTTCAATTTTAATATACTAAAATATTTTTTACCTCCAGAAAAATTCCGTCAATTCGACCACGGCCTGATAGAAAATTTCCGTAGGTATGGAAAATTCTCCCCGCCAGATTACGAGCTCTACAAAGTAACAGCTCCGGTAGCGCTTCACTACTGCGTCAACGATTGGTTGTCCAGCGTGAAGGACGTAGAGATCCTGGCCGAGCAGCTTCCGAATGTTCATGCAAAAATAAAAGTTCCTCATCCTCCGTTCGGTCACCTGGATTACATCTGGGGTATGCACGCCAACGAGCTCCTCTACGAAAAGATCCTGGGTATCATGAATTTCTTCAGTCAGAAATAGAACCCAATATTCTGTATCTAAATAAAACCATTATTATTTAATAAAAAAATAAAATTCCATTTCTGATGGCAAGAATAAAAATAAATCAACTCACTCGAGAATTTAATATCAACAACCTTGCGCTTGCGTCGCGAAGGGTAAGAGTGAGTAGGAGCTACCCTCAGTGTGTAGGTGAATGCAGCTCCGATCACATCTGCTCTCGTTTGATTATCCCTTGTGTATCTGGACCAGTCTATTCCTTCAGATCAGTTATCCACGCCCTTAAAAACAACAAACAAACAATCATTTTTTTTTTTTTTTATCAGAACAGGACCAATTCCAAACTTACACCCTTACTGGCCCATTTTTAAAAGTATAAAACCTCAGTGGAAAGTGCGCAATGTTTATCTTTGTAATTAGTTATTACAAATTGTAATTGAACTTGGAAAAGAAGTGGAAAAGATCAAGTGCCAGAATGCCGTGAGCTGAAGAGGACATTGTTATTACACTTATCAAATCAGTAACAATGATAAGAGCTATTATCATCTTTGGGCTGATAGGTAATTACATAATTCTTATCGATCACAGGTGAATTTATAAAATTTATAGGCGACATAGATTTAAAGGTCATTCAAAGGTCTTTAGACCGCAATCGGATCGATTCAAGCGAATTCGAAAATTGACCTATCGGATTTCCGTTTTTTTCTGGATTTACTTTGACGAATCTTTAAAGAAAGGCGCAGGGAGAGTAACTGAGGTAGGTCAATCGAAAACCGGGGCAAACGGTATCAAAAATCGGGTCAGAAATTGAAATTCCAGAAAAAGTCCCATTTCGAACGAATTTGTATTTTACGTTTTTTGGAATTTTTGAGGGTTAGTTTTTAATGGTTGATCAAGGGGGTGGTTTGTTGAGAGGACTGCAGTAGCTTAAGCGAAAATTCGGGGCAAAATAGACCGGAAATGGAGGTAAAAACCTCGAAGATAGACCACCTAGGGATATCCTAAGGGATACTTGTCGGGGAGAACTACCCTTGTTTTTAGACTTAGGATCACACTGCCCCGGGAATCAGTTCCTATTGATAAAAAACTAAAGAGTTTCGAGTCCAAAGGCGATCGGAGCCATAGAACTGGAGATATCGACAAAAAAATAAAAATCCACGAAATTTTCATGGGGGTTTAATTTGCGGATTTTCTAATTTTTTTTTTATAGAAGTTTAGTTCAAAGGTCAAGACAATACATGCAAGCGGTTCCGGAGATCATAGCAGCGTTTTCCTAGAAGTTGATTTTTCTCGAATTAGGCCAATTGACGAGAATTCTGAAAATCGAATTGTTTTAAGGTAGAAAATTTTTTTTTGCGTCTGAAGGGCTTGGATACCTGTCAGTAGATGGTAGAAACGAGATTCTAATGAAAATAAAATTTATTTATAACAATAAAAGAGGGTGTGTTGAACAAAGAGTATATCGATTGGTTTATAAGCGCTTGCGCGAACGGCATTAGTGTTGAATGAAAATTCGGCGCGATCTCGAGTCATTCATGGCCCGTTGGACAACCACTCATACTTATATATCGTACAATAAAGTTCAGCCCTATTGCTATCAACCAAAGGGGAAGGGGGAGAAGAATCGATCATCAACCACCTACACAACTCGATTTAAACAAATGCAGATAATCTAGTCAAAGCGATAACCAACGTCATTCAGAGGGATATTAATACCCGGTTATCAATAATTCCGCCGGAAATAATGTCCTCGTTTCATTATAATTATTTCGATTTATTGATGCCGTTCTTGCAGGCTGTCTCGGGGCTGAAGATGCTACAGTTTCTCCGGTTAATCGGGGAGCTGCCAGGCAAATGTTCGGAAGCGGAAATTTGCGGCAGCCCAATTTGAGTCCTACTACTCAGGAACCGGAACGGAACCTTGGAAAGAAACCTGGTCCTCCAGGTCGCGAGGGATACAATTACGGGTACAATAAAGGAAAGTACCCGGATTTTTACCCACGGTTTCCTGGGTTGGATTATGAAGAACCTTTCGAGGCACCGAGTTACCGAAATGGGGCTCCAGTTAATGGGCGACCTAATTATGGACAAGGAAGAGGATCAAGACCTGGGATGTATGATGGAGGTCAGTATTCATCTTCAAAATTCTAGGAGATACAGAGTAACATTAAAATTATTTTAGTTTATGGAGAGTTACCTGACAGGATGCGAGTCCATCATGGTATGCCTCGAGGTCACGGTGTCAATTCCAACGGCGATGGCTTCAAACCAGATCAAAAGAGCTTGATACACGAGCTGGATGACGAGAGTGACCTGAACCCGGTTTACGAACCTTGTACCATAAACTGCGGAGCTGGATTCTTCTTGTGCAGAATTATGTGCACTTGTATCAACTTTAACCTCCGCTGTGATGGATCTGTAAGTTGTAACCTTTAATAAATTAATTAAACATTATATAAAATAAATTAATTTTTGGACTTACAGGCTGACTGCGAGAACGACGAAGACGAGATGGAATGCGAGAGCGTCTACGAGTGGCGGCGCTCTAATCACACTTGCGTTGGGAACAAAAAGATTCAATGCCCTGAATCTGGGATTTGTATCTCTGAACAATGGCTGTGTGATGGAGATGATGATTGCGGGGATTTTTCTGATGAAAGTCACTGTGGTAAGTTTTTATTTTAATTTTTAAAAAAACAAATATAAAACTAACCTAATTAAATTTCAGGTGATCAAAAAAATTGTACAACAGACCAATTCGAGTGCAGAAACGGTCTTTGCATTCCCGGGTCCTGGAAGTGTGACGGCGAAAACGACTGCCGAGATTTTTCCGACGAAGAAAACTGCGGGGGCAAAAGGTAAGACTTATAAAGATATAATTAGTAACAATAATAATAAAAGTATTAAATTGACACCTACGTACCTTCCCACGCGTCTCATTCACACTAAGGCAATTTGAGTGGATTTATTTTTACAGAAAGTGTAAAGAAGATGAGTACACTTGTCCGGAGGGCTGGTGCATCCCCAGGAGGTACGTCTGCGACGGAGACGCTGACTGTGATGACGGCTCTGATGAATCCAAGTGTCGTAAGTTATTGTTTTGTTTTTTGGTTATATTATATTCTTTAACTAATTGTTAGCTTCATTTTTGTTTCAGATGGAATCCGCGAGGTGGTGTGCGACGCAAATCATTTTGAGTGTGCGACGCCTAAGTGTATTCGCAAAGAGTTCAGGTGCGATGGAACGGATGACTGCGGTGATGCCAGCGATGAAGAAGGATGCTTTGAAATGTGTAACGCTAATCAGTTCAAGTAAGAGTTTTTTTATTTAAAAAAAAAAAAAAAAAAAAATTTACCTTGACCGAGAATCGAACCTTAGTCTCTTTCAATAAAACTTTAGTGACTTTTACAACTAGCCAATGTAATTTTGGTGACCGACGTCGGATCGAAAAAATAAAAATATCTACGGATAGAGAATTTAATTGTTAATAAGAATACTTGGTCAAAATATGAATAGAAATTTTTAATTAATTTTTTAAAAAGAAAAATATTTACCAGATGCATAAACGGCACATGTATCAACAAAGCGTTTGTCTGCAACGACCACTGGGACTGTAAATCAGGAGAAGACGAGGCAGGCTGCAAGCTGGCACCACTTAAAAGTTGCAGCACTGAAGAGTTTACTTGTGCATCAGGGGACTGTATTCCCAAGGCGTGGGTCTGTGACGGCGCGCCAGATTGTACAAACGCGCTGGATGAAGAAGGCTGTCCCACGACTTGTGACGCCACTGAGTACCTCTGTAAGGCTTCTGCGGCCTCCAACTCTTCTACAAACCAGCAGCCGTATGTAACGCCGTATTGTATCGCGAGGAAGCATATTTGTGACGGTATCGCGGACTGTCCGCTGAAGGAAGACGAACAGGATTGTCCTCAGAGAAGAAATTGCACTGCGACAGACAAGTGCACTCAGCACTGTGTTACTCTGGTGACTGGGGTTAATACTTGCTCGTGTGATGTTGGATTTAATTTGGCAGCTGATAATGCTACTTGTGAAGATATCAACGAGTGCTTATTTACTCGAGAAACTGTTTGCAGTCAGGTTAGAATATATTTTTACAGGAAATTAAATTTTATATTATTAATAATAATTTTGATATTATTTTTTTTCAGGTTTGTCACAACACCGCTGGATCATTTACCTGCAGCTGTATCACGGGCTACGTCCTCCGTCCGGATCTTCGAACCTGCAAAGCAGTAGGAGGGAACCCCAGCCTGATTTTCACAAACCGCGTCGAAATCCGGAAAGTAGCCTTGGAGCCATCAACAGCAAAGTACACTCCAATCGTCAAAGGGTTGCACAATGCGATCGCCATCGACTTCCACTACGAGCAGGGAGTCATCTACTGGTCGGACGTGTCCCTAGACGTGATCAAGAAGGTCTTTATCAACGGCAGTGCTCCTGAAGACGTGATCCGCTGGGGCTTGGAGAGTCCCGGAGGGATCGCCATAGACTGGGTCCATAACCTGTTGTTCTGGACCGACGGAGGAACCAGACGCGTAGAGGTTCTTACTCTGGACACCAGGATCCGCCACGTGCTGATCTCCAACGACCTGGACAAGCCCAGGGCCATCGCAGTCCATCCGCACTACGGATACGTCTTCTGGACGGACTGGGGACCTTCTCCGAAGATTGAACGGGCTGACATGGATGGAACCTCCAGGCTTGCATTGGTCACCGATTCCATCACCTGGCCCAATGGTCTTACTGTGGATTATCCTACGGATAGGATTTTTTGGACTGATGCCAAGCACAGGGTCATTATGTCCGCCAAGTTGGACGGAACTGACAAGAGGAAGATTCTCAGCAAGGGGTTGCATCATCCTTTTGCAATCACGGTCTTTGAAGACACTATCTACTGGACTGATTGGCACTTTAAAAGTATTTCTTCCGCTAACAAAGAGACGGGCCATGGCTTTAAGACTATTCGCTCTGGTCTCCACTTTCCAATGGACTTACACAGCTACCACAAGCAGCGGCAACCAGCTTACCCGAACCACTGCGGGAACAACAACGGAAAATGTTCGCACATGTGTCTTCCCAACAGCGCAGGCTACAGCTGCGTGTGTCCCGTCGACCTGAAGCTGAAGCGCGACGGAAAAAATTGTGCCGCTGATAATTTCTTGATCCTGGCAAGAAAGAGAGACTTGAGACTGATTCCTGTGGACAAGCCAATGCGGGTCTTTGACACTGTAATTCCCGTGGATCATGTCCAGAGTGCAGTGGCGCTGGCTTGGGATTCTGATAATGATATGGTTTACTGGACTGATGTTGAGTTAGACACTATCAGCAGAGCTCATTTGAATGGAACCAATCAGACAGTGGTAATCAGCCATAACTTGGAGTCTCCAGCGGGGTTGGCTCTTGATTGGATCACCAAGAAGCTCTACTGGACCGATGCTGGGACCAACAGGATTGAATGCTCCAATCTTAATGGCAGCATGAGGACTCTTTTGGTCTATGAAGGACTTGATAAGCCTAGAGATATTGTTGTGGATCCTATTGGTGAGTTTTAAGGGCTAATTTGTGGAGATAGAAAAAAGTGATTTACAATTTACAATATTTTTCAGCGGGATACATGTACTGGAGTGACTGGGGAGCAAAACCAAAGATCGAGCAAGCAGCGATGGACGGAAGCAACCGCAAAGTCCTGATAAGTGAGAAGCTGATCTGGCCAAACGGGCTGGCCATTGACTTTGAGACGAAGCGGCTCTACTGGGCAGACGGAGGGATGAAGAGCATCGAGTACATCGACCTGGAAGGAAAAGGAAAGCCAGTTCGCGTCCACTCAGACCTTCCGCATCCCTTTGGGCTGGTGATTTATCAGAACAAGGTTTACTGGACCGACTGGGACACTAAAAGCATCCACCGGGCCAACAAAGACACCGGGAGCAACTCAGTGGTCGTTCGCTCCGACATCTCCGGGCTGATGGACGTCAGGATGTTCCACAGGAACAGAAGTGTCGTCGCCAATCCTTGTGGCAAGGATAATGGAAAGTGTTCTCATCTTTGTTTGCTGACTCCCAAAAGCGTTTCTTCTTCCAGATATTCTTGCGTGTGTCCTACCGGGTTGGTCCTTGAGGTAAGTCAATTATTCTCTTCTTTATTTTTTCATTATTATTGTATTTTATTTTGTTTCAGCCAAATTCAAATAAAAAGCAGTGCCGGAAAATTCCAAACACCTTTATCATCTTTGCGCATCGCGTAGACATCAGATTTATTTCTTTTGATACCGACTACCGCGTCGATGTGGCGCTGCCCATCAATTTTCTTATCAACGCTACGGGAGTCGACGTCGACAGGAAGACTGGGCAGATTTACTGGACCGATCCTGGAGCAGACGTTATCAGCAGAGCGAGCTTTGATGGGAAACACATCGAGACTGTAATTTCTACCGGGATTGATACTGTTGATAGCTTGGTGGTGGATTCTATCGGGCGAAAGGTTAGTTTTCAATTTATATCTCTGATAGTTGATAAATTATAGTAAATAAAAATTTAATTCCAGCTCTACTGGACCGACGCAGGCCTAAACAGCATCGAAGTCTCCGACCTGGACGGCAAGAACCGCAAGGTCCTAATCTGGTCCGGCCTAGACAACCCCCGCGCCATCGCGCTGCATTATAAGCTTGGTCTGTTATTTTGGAGCGACTGGGGGCAGAACGCACGGATCGAGCGATCGAATATGGACGGCCAGGAGCGGATGACTGTGATAGTCGAGGACCTAGTCTGGCCTAACGGACTGACAGTAGATGTCACCATGGACAAGCTCTACTGGAACGACGCCAAGCGTAAAGTTATCGAATTCTCCGACTTGGACGGCAAGAATAGAAAAGTTCTTGTAAAGAACGTTCAGCATCCTTACGGGCTGGCTCTGATGTCTGGACTGGTCTATTGGAGCGACTGGATAACCAAAGCCGTCCATCAGGCGAACAAGACCACTGGAGGGGAGGCCAAGATCCTGGTTGACAAATTGGACGGCATAATGGACATCAGGACAGTCACTCCGAAGGACACTGATGAGCAGGACCGTTGTCTGACTCACTATTGCACCCATCTGTGCCTCAGGAACCCCAAAGGCGCGAGCTGCGCCTGCCCAACTGGACTTCTAGGCTCCGGAACCGCAGCCAAGCCTTGCGATAAGTTTCCCCAGGAGTATCTCCTGCTGACTGGCCAAAAAAGTTTGGCCAGGATCAGTCTGGACACTCCAGAAATGCGGGACGTCACTCTTCTCGCAGACGACCGCGTTGTCCAGCCAGACGCGCTGGACTTCCACTGGGCAGAACGCGTTGTGTAATTTGCGGACGAGTCCTATAAAAACAAAGGCCAGAAAGTCATCCGAGCTGGCAAGATGGCCGCTGTTCACGAGGGCTACGCGGTATTGACCGACAAGTCAGAGTCTTATTTCCAGTTCGCGGTCGACTGGATCAGCGGCAACGTCTACTTTACTGACCAACGGCAAAGCAAGATTGAAGTTGTTCACAGAGGCGGCTTTAATCGCATGGTCTTGATCAATGATACTGATGACGCGGAACACTGGTTCGCTAGTATTGCTCTGTTCCCGAAGTTGGGGTACTTGTTCTGGTGCAGGATGGGCAAGAGTCCCAGTATTCAGAGAGCGTATTTGGACGGGAGCAACAGGAGGGTCATTGTTGCTGATAATCTGGCCGATCCTAATGGGCTGACTATTGATTTGGAACACAGGAGGCTCTACTGGGCTGACATGAGGAACAATAGAATTGAAATGAGTGATCTCAATGGGAATTATAGAGTCCAGCTGATAGCAGGAGCAGACAATCCATACGGCCTAACACTTCTAGGAGACTACATCTACTGGATAGGCCACCTAGGAACCTCCCCCCACTTGAAAAGAGCCGACAAAGCCACCGGAAGCAACCGAATCAACATCAGGACATCCATCACCGTGTTGACGAACATCAGAGCAGTTTCTGCGAGGCTGCAAACTGGCTGGAACCCCTGCGCAGAAGACAACGGTGGCTGCACTCACTACTGCTTCTTTTTAAAGAAGAACTACACTTGCGCATGCCCAGAAGGCAAAAGCGAGACTACCTGTTCCTTGACGCCTAAACGGTGGGTTCCTATTAGAAAACCTGGAACTGAAGATGACCCAGACTATGATCATGATGAAGACGAACGGCCTGTCGAAGTTCCCAGGAACAATTATCATGACAATGATGACAAGTTCCTGAACAGCAAGAGTGACAAGGACAAGGCTACTACTACATTGACCATCACTTTGGTTATAGTCACCACTATGTCTGTTGTTATTATCGGGGCGATTATCTACTTGGTTTGCCAAAGAAAGCCCAAACAGGAAAAGTATATCTATGGAAAGCGCAGGAATGTCATGACTTTCTCCAATCCGAATTACAACGCTTCAGCGGCTGATGGTGTTCCGGTTCCAGGAACCGAGAAGAAAGGAATCTGGAAGCGGCTCAAGTACGACAGTTCCCAGGTAATTTTATTTTTTATTTACAATAAAATACCTCTATATTTAATTATTTCCTGGAACTTCTCCAGGTTCCAGGAACTTTGCAAGTTCCACACCGATATTTTTAAAAATTTTTTAGTATCGATAGGTAAGAAGAAGAAGAAGAATTAAATAAAATATAGAGGAATTTTATTGTATTAATAATGATATCGAATATTTGATGAAAGTCAAATGTCAATGTTTTGTCCCCTTTCTAACCTAAACATTGAATTATTGATGACCTTAAAGAAACAAGCCTCGGCGGGTGGAGAGTACCCGGTGAAGTTGCAGCACTTGCCGCTGCACTTCATTCAGATGAACGAGACCGAGACGACGTAGTGGCGGCTGGAGGAGGTTCAGCTTGACGAAACGTCTGCCTGAGCCTCCGCCGGTAAAACAGTTACAATAAAAAATCATTTGAGACTGACTAGATTGAAAAAATTAAAAGAAATTCCCCCGATAAATGACTATTGGACTGTAGGCGCTTTGAGGGATCAATAATTCGATGTCTTGTAGGAGAGAGTTTACGAAGACAACGGCCAGACTTCCAGTCCGGAGGTTACTTCTCTGATACCGCCGTCAGCGACACCTAGCAGCAGCAGGGCGCCCTCTATCACCCCCAGGGAGTCCTCGCCTTCTTTGATCCACATCACACACATCGCGGGTTGAGAAACGCATCTAGTGCTTTTCGAAGAGCAGGGTTATAATTTTTTTTTTAGCATTTTTTAAGGGAAGAATTCAATTTTTGGGAAAATTATAAGAGACCTTTTTTGTAGAGTGCTTAATTTCCTACAAGTTTTGTTTAAAAATTTTTTCCGTAACTTCAATAGCTTAGAAGTTATCGCAGTTTTAAGCTATGTCGAAGCTCGGTGTTCCAAGTACCGATTTTTGTTATCAACTCTGCAAGTCCCTTACCGATATTTTTAAAAAGTGCCGATCTTTTGGTATATTTAGGTCCAGGGTGACCTATAGAACCGACTTATCAAAAAAAAAGTGCCGATTTCTATATTAGATCGGTATAAATTCAAGAAAATCGGTGAAATTACACAAATTATAATCCTGCTCATGAAACAAAAAAATAAAATTTAATAACTCGACTCTCGAGTGTTACTTTGCTGTATTATCATTTTTTTTTTTTGTAAATATTTTTTGGTAGCAATTTTATACGAGTTATGTAGATAAGAGCGGGCTGAAGAATTTATGTAAGAAGCACAGGATCTATTTTTTCTATGACTTGATACTAAGAATTTGTCCCAGCAGGTCTAGGACAAAGGGTCGAAGGTTAGGGTGTCTGTTGATTATTTTTCGAACACCAAAATTAAACACGATACGTAATGATCAATCACTAATGATTAATGAACGGAGTAATTAACGCGGATAGGAGTTTTAGCTCAATTTTGTGATAAATTCGTTTATTTCGCGTGCCGTCCGCGACATCTTGGTTCGTTAGGATAACTTTAGTTCCACAAGATGGCGCCAGAGTTCAGTAGGCTCAACCGAACTCAGGCAAAGTCTTTTTAACCTTAACGGTGGAAATGGCTCACAGTGCCAATTTAATGAGAATTATTAAGACTATGTGTAAATAATATAATTAAATATAAATATATATATGTATAATAAATTATAAGTTTAAATGTGGAAGATTATTATGGTAATATTGTATTGACTATCTTAAATATTGTATTGTAATATTTGTATAGCCGTTAAAGAGTACTCATTATTATTATTATTATTATTATTGTAATTGATTTTAGAATATATATATAATAAAATTGTTTATTCGTACGTCGCATTGCCTCCTGTGGCGTTTAAATACGAGAAATAATTATAAATATTATTATAAAAATTTTATGGAATTTTTATTGAAATTTTCATACCTGATTATTTTTTTAAATAGAGGGTAGAATGTTGTAGGGCTTGAAATTCCGCGTAAAATGATATGTGACAACCCTTACTTACTCCAAAGGTAGCTAGAAAAAATCCTAGTTTAAAAAATATGTTCCTGGTACCGATTTTTAGATTTAATTTCGAAAGTGTCATACCGATATTTTTGAAAAGTGCCGATCTTTTGGTATATTTGGATTCAGGATGGTCTCTGGAGTATATTTATTGAAAAAAAAGTGCCGATTTCTATATCAGATCATTAACAATCCTCAAAAAACCGATTTTTGCAAGGAAATTTCAACTTGTATTCAACAATAAATATACAGAATAAATATCAAGACTTAATCAAGACCCAGATGTCGCTACTTGCGATGAAGCTCTGGAAAGATCTCATAGAGGACCACCTCGAGGATATCCTGGAACAAAATTCCTAGATTATCACCCAAGAAACCTTCCGAGGAACTTTAATACTCACATAGAACAGCTGTTTGTTAAGATTAACATTCTGGAGAGTATCAAAGACCTTTGTGGCGCCTTTCTGAGCGCTCTGAGCACCAACAAGACTCGCGAGGACCTCTGGAATATTATTAAGGAACTGTCTCCTGGCTTCCCCGCGGGTCTTGAGCTTCTCTTCATCGGTCCTAGGCGGCGTGCTAGGAGCGAGCTGCCCGTTTGGCCACCAGGACTTGGTGAACAGCTGGAGATAGTAGGTGATCATCGGCTCGGAGAAGACCCAGGCTACGGTGTCCCTGACCTGCCTGTTGATAGTCCTGCCGTAGGTGATCTGGACGAAGGTGATTAGAGACTTCCTGAGCCACCTGAAGACGCCCCTGAGGTCGAATATTTCCCCGACGAGGGCGTAGAGGGGCTCTGCGATCGCGTCCTTCCCAGAAAAGTCAGCCTGGCCAGGTCGGTCTTCCTCCAAAAGGAGGGAGAAGTCGTCGTCCTCGTCCTTTTGGCTCTCTCCGCTGTTGGAGCCCTTGAACAAAGTCGCTAAGGAGAACCTCGACTTCTTCGGAGAGGGCGCCACGTGCTTCAGGTGCTCCGAACTGGGACTCAAAAAGCTGTACAAAGCCTCGCTCTGGTTGAGCTTGTCGTCTTCCAGGATGAAGTTGACGTACCTCTGGATCTGGTTCTTGGCCTTCTCCAGGGCGTTCCTATCCGTCTTTCCGAAGAACTTTAGCGGCTGGCTCGGAAGTTCATAAGTCTTTACACTCGAGCAGACAAGCCGAAGCTTGCGATGCAGCTCGTGGAACTCTGGAAGCTTCCGAAAGACCACCCAGCCGGTGGAGATCCCCTCGTCGTTCTCCTCCTGAGCCATGTGGACCACCAGGATGAATTGCGGCGGTTCTCCGTTGTCCGGGATTTCCCCGCTTTGGACATCACACCTCCACTTCCCCAGGTGCTCTGCCCACATCTCGGTGTGGGACAAGTGAGCTTCTAGCTGCCGCTTCTCGCCCTGGAGGAACTCCACTTCCTTCGCCAGGATGCTCAACACCCGGCTTTCGGGTTTCAAGGAAGATTTAAGCGCTTGCAGTGCTTGCATTTTATTGTTTAGTTTTTCCGCCAACTGGTCCAACTTACTGCGGGCGTAGGTTGAATGCTCGCCTACCAAGCTCTCGCTGGCGACTTCGCTAACTCGCTCGTCTGACAAATCAGGGCGTTCAGACAGAAGTGCCTCTTGCATTTGCTTGTATTGAGGGCTTACCAGGAAGGACGAGTAGTACTTGTCTTCAATTATTTTAACGACGTCTTCTTGGACCTGGTAAAAAACTTGCGGACCCTTATCACCCATAAGAAAAGCTTCCATGTCCTTGCGAACAGTTTTATCAACTTTAATCTCAGCAGTAGGACTCCTGATGTAAGTGTAAAATATCTCAGCCCCAAGCTGATGCCAGGCTGACTTATCAGCAGCGCGTAGCTCCTGAACAGCAGCCCAGTATCCCAGCAATCCTTGACTAGAAACACTCTCCAGAAACGCAGTCAAGAACCTCCTGCCAACAATGCTATCAAGAATAGCAGCCAGGGGTATCTGCTCCTCCTCCAGGTCCTGCATCGGGTATCCATCCCATCCAAGGCTCTGCATGTGGTGCTCGCAAGTAGTCTTTGCAAACGTCAGCTGGCTGATGTATCTCTTGAGCTTCCTTCCCTGCACGTCCTTGGCATTTGCATCTAAATCAAGACCTTGAGCGCGTTTCACGTTCTCGATAGTTGTCGCTTGCATAATTTCAGTGACAATGTTGTAGCGAATGTGCTTGAGGACCTCCAGGTCTCTCGAGCCCTTGATCATCCTGATAAAGTCTTCAAAGGACTCTGCGTACTCGTAAGTCTTGCGATGCATCGCTTCTGCTAGCTGCTGCTGCTCAATGTACGCCAGGATCTTTAAATTAATGTAGTCCGGGTCGGTGATCAGGTTGATTGCCGGCTTCAGGATATTCTGGGTCAGAATTTCCCGGATGAGAAACTTTGAAGGCGACAGTGAGTAGCTTCTGGGAAGAAAGTGAGTGATAAACAGGGTTGATATCGCTCTCAGGTACTCCAGTTCTAAATTTGGAGACATCAGGTGGGAAGATAAAATAAAAATTGGATCTGAACCCTCGCAGACTGCTGACTGCGCGATCCTGATCTTTTCAAAGTGGAAGGTCACCTTGGAGACCAGGCTCGAGGCGATCAGCCTTGTGTGGTCGATTCTTGATAATCTAGCGTTGAGAGTCTGCAGGCCCAGCCACAAGTCTTGCTTCATTGTCAGGATCAGCTCGTCTGGAAATACTGAAATGTCTGTCATCCAGGATTTTACAAAGTCACGGAATACCAGGTCCAGGAGGTTCTGGAGGGAGCTGTCTACTGATCTGGTGAAGATCACCGGGTACTTTGTTTGACGGGTTGCTGATTTTGGTTCATATCCTTTCTGAAATAACGATCATATGTTTTGCAATTTATTAAAATAAAAAAAATTTTAATAATAATATTTAATTTTAAAATTACCATTAACATAGTCCGAAAAGCATCAAGCTCAACAGTAGTTTTAAGTGTACTTATACCCGTCTGGTGTTTCGGCGACAAAGCTATGTGTATCAGAATAATAACAAGTGGCCCGATTACACTGCATGATAGTGTCAACAGCAGATAAACAATTAGAGAAAATAAATTCCTCCAAGCTAATACTAATGCTATTGATACCACGCCCGATGTTATCGCAACTTTTTTGTTGTAAAAACTCATTGTATTTAATTATTAATTTTTACATTGTTAAAAATTAAATAAGTTTTATTTTTTTGACAGCTGATAAACTATTACACGCTTTGTTTATCACTTCCATTATTGACATGCTATAATGCGCAGACTCCATTTGCAAATGCGCAGTTGCTAAGTGTTTTATATTTCAAAAAATTCCCGCTGAAAATATATTATTATTATGAAAATGAAGTTAGCCGACATTACAAAATTTTTTATTAAAAAAATTTCAATTAAACAATTAAAAAAAAAAATGTCACAGGTAAAAAACTACAAGTGCAATTTTTTATAAATATTTTTTTAGTTGTTATTTAATTAAAAATTTTCAGACGTCTGCTAACTTTAGTGTCATTCAAAACAAATTAATTCTATTTGAAAAATATTTTTAATTATGAAAATGAAGTCAGCTGACATTTAAAAATTTTTATAAATTTTTTGTTGAAAAAATTTCAATTAAACAATTAAAAAAAAAAATGTCAAATGTAAAAAACTTGAAAAACTGTGAGTACAATTTTTTATAAATATTTTTTTAGTTGTAATTTAATTAAAAAATTTTTAGACGTCTGTTTAACTTCAGTGTCATTTTTAATTACCTTTTTCCCGAAAATTAGTCATAGAAATGACGCATATCCTTATCATGTTGTCACATCAATAATTATAATTACACTGCCACACAATAGTTTCATCATTCCAACACGTGATATATTTTATATCACCAAATAAAGATATTTACTGATAATTTAGTCACTTGCGGCATCTTTGTCTCACTTATACAAACTGTACTGAGCGCCGGTGGTGGGGAACCGAAAAAAACACCGATAGCTCACAATATAAATATCTGAAAATATATACTTTATGAAATATTGTATTTAGTTATCATGTTCAGTGACAAGTTTTCGATTATTTTTATATTTTTTGCATTTTTCTCCAGTATTTTGGTATGTACTAAAATTTAATTTATTTAAATTATCAAGCATTAATTTTATTAATTTTTTAGGAAAGAAATAATGCAGCTTCAGGAAAAATTATTAATTTAACTGGAAGAGATTTTGAAAATTTTGACATACTAAATGTTAAAATTAATAAACAAGATGGTGAATCTGAAAGCAAAAAAATTGTCGTTGTTAATATTAATAATTTAAATTTGACTGTTGATTCTACAAGAGGAGGAGTTTGGATTCATTTAAATAGCCTAACAAATAATGCAAACAATTATGAAGCAAGTTTTAATTTATTTTTTCATTACATTAAAGCTGATTAAAATTATCATAAATATCTACTAAATTAATTTTTAATTATAATTTTCCACAGATTCCAAAAACATCAGGGGATCCATCATCAGAAAAAATCCACACTCTGGACACAAAAAGCCTTTCTTCTTTCGACATCCTGAACATAACCTTATCTCCAGATGTAGCCAGCCTTGAAAGCAAAAAGAAGATCAATGTCTCGATCGAGGATATAGTTGTAGCCCTCGACACCAGGAACTACGTAGCTTTGTCTTTGAAAAGCGGCAAAAGCACCGAAAATAACAACAACATAAACATCAACGGCAATAGCATCATTCTTAACTCCGACGATAACAATGTCTTCTTCAGCACAAATGACATCAACGGCATCGACATCAACTTCCACTGGGATGGCGATAAGTTTTCTACTGTTATCGGCGAAATCAGTGGCGATTTTGATAGAGCTGAATTCGAAGAAGACATGAATGAGATGCAAGAAGATATGAAAGAAATGCGGGAAAATATCCAGAGAGATAAAATTTTTGACAGAGAAGCTTTTAACAAAGACATGAATAAACTGCGGGAAAATTTAAAAAGCCGGAGAGAAGAATTAAAAAATAATATGGATCAAATGCGGGAAAATATGAAGAAAATGAGGGTTAATATGCGAGAAAATTTTCCTTGGTATCGCCAGTGGAATTAATAATTATATTTTAATAATGTAATTTGAGTCAATAAAATTTTTCTTTGCAATAAAAAGATACTATTTGTCTAAACGCCGTCCTTCTAGCCCTAAAAACGCTCGTTTTATAAAAGTACTAGCGAGAGCGACGCGCCACCTTTCGCCACCTATTGAGAATTCCAAGAACTAAAAAAAATTGTTTTTTTAATTAAATGATTTTGTTAATAAATTGATTTTTTTTATTATTTAAGTGAAAATCAATTAAATATTTTTGTAATTTAATAAGAAAATATTTTTAAAAAAAGATTAGAAATTAAAAATGATGTAATTTTCCTTTCGAGTATAATAATTTAAATCAAACAGAAGATTCTCGAACTGAGTATAAAATATTAAATCAACTCAAGTGTTTCTTATATAAATTCATAACAATTAAAAATGAGTAAAATATATAATTTTTTTGTGTCATTACTTGGAAATTTATGATATATGAATAATTTAAAAATACCAATAATAATAATTTTTATTATTTCAACTGTTTTGCTGACAATAACAGTTTCATCAGCGGACACGCTAATAATGCATGCAGTCACCTTCATCCTAAGTATTTAAGTGTTATCATTTTTAGAATCGAGTCATTATTGAAATAATTTTACGCGAGTTAACTCTTTATCGAACCGAAGAGTTTTAATTAAAAAATAATAATGAAGCTTAATATTTTTATTTTTATTGGATTTTTTTCCGGTATTATGGTAAGCATTAATTATTTATTTTGAATATTAAATATTTTAATTACCTTTATTTTTAGGCTGAAAATTCATCGGGAAAAGTTGTCAATGTAAATGGAAATGATTTTGGAAATTTTGACGTACTGGATGTTAAAATTAATAAAGATGGAGAAACTGAAAGCAAAAAAATAATAATTGTTAAAATTGATAATTTAAATTTGACTGTTGATACAACTAGAGGAGGAGTTTGGGTTTACTTAAAAAGCCTGACAAATAATCAAAATTATAATTCGGTAAGTTTGAAAATTTTTTTTTTTTTTAATTTTCTGTTTTATAAATTTTAATTTAATTTACAGATTCCGAGAATTCAAGTTAGCGCGTCAGAAAAAGTCCACACTCTAGACACAAAAACCCTCTCGCCCTTCGACACCCTGGTCGTTACCTTGCCCACAGACGTGACCAGCGTCGACAGCAAGAAAAAGATCAATGTCTTCATCAACGACATGGTGGTGGTCCTCGACACAAGAAATTACGTGTCTTTGACTATGAAAAACTCCAAGGACCTCTTCAACAACAACAACAGTGTCTTTTACAGCTACAACGACGGAAACGACATCGACGTCGAGTACCACTGGAACGGCGCTGGAGTCTCTTACTCCTTCAGCGGAGGCAGCGGACATTTTGACAAAGAAGCCTTTGACAGAGGAATGAACCAGCTCCAGGAGTCTATGAAAAAAATGCAAGATAATATGAGAAATAGTTTCCCCTGGAACTGGTCCTGGAATTAATTTTTCTGGAATTTGTTAATAAAATTATTCTGTATCTAAATTTAAAATTTTCTGTTCAAACGCGGTCTCTTTAGCTGTAAAAACACGAGAATTATCAAACTACTTGTGAGAGCGCCGCGCCACCTTTCGCCACCTATTGGCAATTCCAAGAACTAATTTTATTTTTTATTGAAAAAAATTATTTGTAAAAAAAATTAATAAATTAGAATTGAATTAATTAAAAATTTGAAAACACCTGTCTAAACATTTAAAAGGAAATTAAATTGATAATATTGACACCGATTTGAATTAACTAAGCCACCTGCAACAAGTGCGTAAAAAACAATCATTTTTATGTCTAATTGATCAGAAAACCTTGAGAATTTTGTGTTTGTTCACTTGTAGTGTTATCTGCTAACATTATTAAAAAAAAAAAGAAATAATCATAATAATTATTATAAATGTCTATTTCTAAGTATATAAGTTTACGCATTAATCGTTAATTACTCAGTTAACCAGTGGAATTTTTTTAAAACGTTTTTAGAAGATGATACGAAAACTTGTGTATTTTATTTTTGTTGCGACTGCTGCGTCTAGGGTAATTAATAATTAATTAATTTTTTATATATTAATAAAGGCTTTAAAAATCAATAAAAAAAATTTTTAGATTTTTTTTAAAACCAGAAAATATATTTAATTTTTTTCAAATCCTAAATTATTGATAATTTATTAATAGACTCTTGAAGAACAGAGCAACAAATTATTGCTGGAAATTCCAACACTGGCTTCATGGAACCTCACAACTCCAGAGAATCGAACAACCGAACTAGTTAATCCGATTAATGATGATATTATTCTAATTAATTCCAATAACGAGTCGGCTAATGAAAAATTGGATGAGTACTACTTTTACAATCATGGTCCATCGACAATTAATACAACAGAGTCATTAATTAGCATTAATCAGTTGAATGATCCGAATTATAAGGACTTTATGCCGTCAGAAGAGGGGATTAATCAGTTTAATGGAACGACTATTGAAATTATCGAACTGATTAACTCGATGAATGATACAGAATTTTCAAAATATGAGAATGAAATATGGTTACAGACGATTAGTGAATTAGAAAAGATAAATGAAGGACTTAATAAGTACAACGTTCCTTTAATTAGAACTAAACGCGGTCCTGAGGTTAATGGAACAGTTCTAGGAACAAACAGAACGGTTCTAAGAACAGTGGACGGGATGGTATCAGGAGAAATAAATGGAAAATTTTTGGGAACAAATAATGATACGGTTCTTGGAACACTCAATGGAACAGTTCTAAAAGCAGCTGATGGAACGGTTCTAGGAACATTCAATGGAGTGGTTGTTGGAACAATAAATAGAACGGCTTCGGAAAGTATTAGTCGAATTGTTTTGAGCACAGTCGACGGAACGGTTCTTGGAACAGATAACAGAACAGTTCTTGGAACAGTTATTGGTCTTAACAAAGGACCGATTGTGCGGAAGCCTAAACGACCTGTTAGCTGGGATTCGGAAAATGAGAATGACGGAACAGATGAGGAAGCACTTGACGAGAATATTAATTTGATCAGAGAGTCGGTTTTTAGACGCCTGGGACTCACTTTGAGGAAAAAGAGGTTTAACAACATCACCGAACTGTTTGACGCATTCTTGCGACAACAAGCTGATGACGAGGAGGAAGAAGAAGAAGAAGAAGAAGAAGAAGATGAAGATAAGAAAGAAGACGGTGATTATGATGATGAAGTTTATAGTTACTCGATTGATTAATTGCTCGGAGTTTCAATGGATGTAGTTGTTTAAATTAAGCTTGATTTTGTTTTTAATAAAAAACCTTTATTATTTCTTGTGTTTTTTATTTATATGGTGAACATCCGAGTCTTCTTCTTCTGCTTCTAAATTATTAAGCCTGAAATAATGAAAAAAAAAAAATTAAAATTTTAATTTAAAATTTCCTTAAAATTTTTATTAGAACTGGAAAACTCACTCATCTTGCTCCAAACTGTGAAGCATCTGGAACCCGGCGTCCAAACTTGGAGGGAACCCAATCTCTGGATCCAGCAGTTGAAGAGTTGGAACATCTTTGTAAGCATTTACAAAGTTCTCTAAATCATCAAATTGCAGCTTGTTGACCACTTCGTCGAGTTCCATCCTTGAATTTTAAAACAAATCAAGGTTTATTTTGATATATTCCCAAAAAATAAA
>JZSA01007454.1:0-12469 GCA_000956155.1 Cotesia vestalis
AATATTAATTTGATCAGAGAGTCGGTTTTTAGACGCCTGGGACTCACTTTGAGGAAAAAGAGGTTTAACAACATCACCGAACTGTTTGACGCATTTTTGCGACAACAAGCTGATGACGAGGAAGAAGAAGAAGAAGAGGATGAAGATGAAGATAAGAAAGAAGATGGTGATTATGATGATGATGAAGTTTATAGTTACTCGATTGATTAATTGCTCGGAGTTTCAATGGATGTAGTTGCATAAATTAAGCTTGATTTTGTTTTTAATAAAAAACCTTTATTATTTCTTGTGTTTTTTATTTATATGGTGAACATCCGAGTCTTCTTCTTCTGCTTCTAAATTATTAAGCCTGAAATAATGAAAAAAAAAAAATTAAAATTTTAATTTAAAATTTCCTTAAAATTTTTATTAGAACTGGAAAACTCACTCATCTTGCTCCAAACTGTGAAGCATCTGGAACCCGGCGTCCAAACTTGGAGGGAACCCAATCTCTGGATCCAGCAGTTGAAGAGTTGGAACATCTTTGTAAGCATTTACAAAGTTCTCTAAATCATCAAATTGCAGCTTGTTGACCACTTCGTCGAGTTCCATCCTTGAATTTAAAACAAATCGAGGTTTATTTTGATATATTCCCAAAAAATAAATAATATAAAAATTATTTTTTATAAAATCACATTGCGCATGCGCCTGACTTGTTCCAAATGTTCCATTTATGGAACTTGACAACAAAAATGCATGATTCGTACTTAAAAACAATTAGTCCAAGTTATTTATTAATTAGAAAAAATCAACTCACTTGGCAGCGCTGCTGAGCTCCATTTGCTGTTTGCAAACCATAGCTTCAACAGTCTTCCTCATCCCCTCCTCGAATTTAATTACATAATTCTGGTAGTAGTTGTGAATCTCTTCGACGTTGCCTATTCCTGTTTCCACCAGGATCCTCTCCACCGGGTCCTGTAATTAATTTTAAAAATTAATCAATCTAAATAATTATTGATTGTAATTATGATTATAAATCAAACTACTGACAGGAAATCCAGAATTCGGCTGCTCGCAGGCAAATTTTAGCATCATAGTAATTTTCCTCAGCAGATTCTCGGCTACATCCACCAGGGTGTCAATCGCAATGTCTACTGATTGTTCATAACCTATGTGAGCTATTAAAACTGTCACCGCATGCTTTAATAAACTGCGGCATGTTGAAGGTTGGAGATTGCAGGTAAATTTTTTTTTTATTTCACGTCTAGAAAATTTTAATTATTTTAAATGGAAAAATTTTGGTACAAAAAAAAAATTTTTGAAATTTTTATCTTACTTTTCTCGAGGAGGCAAAAATTTAAATGGATTGCTTGGCTTTTCTTCTTGTTTTTCTACTGTAGAAACTCCGCGAACTATCAGTCCATTATTCTGTAAATTATTTTTAATAATTTTTATTAAATTAATTATTAATAATATTGATTAAAAATTTTTTTCTTACAATTGAAGATTTTTGACGGTGCAGAGCGACTGTGTTCAGTACCAGGGAGTTTTCCATAGGTAATCTAAAAAAATTATATTAAATTAACATTAATTAATTAAATTTAAAATTATAGATAGTTAAAATATAAAAAATTAACTTACTGAATAAATTCAGGATGAGGTTCAGTCTGATAATTATCCATCTCGGAATTATTAGACCCGCAGTCATCCAAAACTTGCCGCCAAATATTTTCAATAATGTCCGGCGTTATTACTTCTTGCTTGTGGTTTTCTCGTGTTGGTAATTCACCCCACAGTATTGTTGAACTCGATCCGTTGTTATTTTTACTTGACTTCATTTTTATTTATTTATTTATTTTTTATTTTATCTGTCAAACAAAAATATTTAATTTTTTTTTAATAAAATTGACAATTAAAATTAATTTCGTAACAAAAAACAGTGATATAAACAATTTTTGGTACTTACTTAATTAATTAATTATAAATTAATAAGTTTTAACAATTAATTAATTATAAATCAATAATTAATTATTTTAAAGGATAATTTAAAATTTTTAATTGTGTAAATAGTGAGAAACGTTTTTAATTGTTTAACTGTTTATTATTTCACGAGGTTACATTTAGCAGATACTATTTACTAGTCAGCCATCTTGATTTTGGAGACGCCATTAGGTGCGCGCGCATCTGTTGAAATTTTTTTTAGCGGGTAAATTTAAAATTTTTTATTTTTTTAAAAAAATTAAAAAAAAAAATGGAAGTGGCAGCTGTCAAAATTTTAACACGTGCAGTTGATATGGACAAAAAAGAACAATATACACTGGCATTAATTTTATATCAAGAAGGTATACAAGTATTACTCAACACTATTAAAGGTAAAAAAATTTTTTTTTATTAATAAAAATAATTTTCAAATTTTAATTTTATTTTTTAACTTTACAGAAGTAACAGACGCTAAAAAAAAAGATCACCTGCGCGCAAAAGCAAACAGTTACTTGGATCGCGCTGAAAAATTAAAAGTTTTAATTGACGACAAAAAAGCGCTTGGTCAGTACCGAGAACAAACTAAAATAGAAGCTGGTGCTACTGGTTATGATTATGACAGCTTGTTTGGAAGATTTTTGGATGAAAATGTTGTCTGGATTCATGTTGAGGATCCTTACATCCGCGCTTATCACCAGGTAATGTAATATTATGTTAATTAATAATATTTATTTAGATCTAATTTTTTTTGTTCCAGTGCTTGAATCTAGTTAGGTTATGTGAATTATCAGTACAAAAGTGTTCCTCACTCAGCAAAATAATTTTAACAACAACTCAAGATCCAGACGACTCCAGAAACCAAAATTTGAGGCTACAAGAACTGAAACAAAGCTTGAAACAATCTAATGTTGCAATGGAAGTTAAATTTTCTGATACTTTGCACGACAGACAAATCACGTGAGTTATTTTTAATTTTTTTTTTCAAGTAATTATTTACAAAATTTATAATTAAAAATTGATCCTAGTCTCAGTAATGGGTGGGTGATAAAAATCGGCCGTGGCCTGGACTACTTCAAAGCACCCGAGGGAAAATTCAGCCTCGGTGCTTGTGACATGGCCCTGCGAGCGACTCTTGAAACAACAGTCGACATTTTCCACCGGAACGAGATAAAAAACTGATTTAAAATAATAAAATATTTATTTTCTCCTTAAAATTATATACATTAATAAAAAAACAATTATATTTTAATCAATAATTAATTATTCAACAGAATAATCACAAGCTTTAGCTTGATCGATGCACTTTTTCGCAATTTTTCCCGCAAGCCTCAAGCTGTTGGTGCACCTGACAAACCCGCCATTTTGATTCTGTCTGCCATCTTGTTGTTGAGCGGTTAGAAAGCCGTCGGGTAAGCAATCGTGGCCTCCTACAGCGACAACTTGCTTGGCAATTTCCGGATCAACGCACAATCTGGTCAAAGCCGAAGCCGCTGTGCTCGCGAGTCTTTGATACGCGTGTTCCAATCCAGGTGGCGCCATCCGGAGAAAACAAACCAAAGCAACTGAAGCTTTAGCTTTAGCGAGATGCTTCCTGGCGATTTGATGCCTGGCGAGGTTGTCAATCAACATGGCGACTTGTTCCATCAGCCAGATAGACGGCGGCTTTTTCTTCACGCACTTTAGAATCCGCCTGACGCCCTCGTGTTCCAAGATGGCGGCTACGAACTTTTTAGAGTTGCTGAGATTGTTCATCGCAGCCGCGCAGAGGAGCAGAGTTTGGGTGCAAGCGCTGGACGCTGCCAGTTCAATTATCGTGAGGGTAAGCTCGGAACTGAATGGTTCGAAGTACTTTAACCCCAAAGCGTCGGTCCAGGGCGCAGTTACTTGGACAATCAGCGCCGTAGCTTCAATTTTCTCCCGCTCGGGAGTTGACAATGACGTCAGCAAGTCCACGAGGATTTCCGGGCCTCCTTCTTTGATAAAGTGCTCGATCGCCAGAGGGCAGCAGCAGACACTTGCCAGGGCCCGAAGACTCGACGCTCGTAGCTCCGAAGATAACCGACTGGCGGAGATTAATGAAGTTAGCAGCGCTCGGACTCCGGAACAACGCGCGATTGAGGTTCCTGCTCGGGAACCGGCCAAGCCTAAAGCTGTCAAAGCGGCTAGTGCTCCTCGGGCAGCTGATCCTGACTCCCGGGGGGCTTCTTCTAGGCCACGGACCACGCGCTGAAAATTTATTTAGTTTTATGAGATAGTTCGAGGAGAAATATAAGAGGAAATATAACAAATTAATTCAAATAAAAATTTACCTCAATATAAAAATCCAACCGCGTGTCCAAATTATGGTTCACCATGTTCTTTAGAGCCTCCAGTTGGTTCAGGATACTCCTAGCACTGCCATCATGGATCCTCCTTGGAGGAGGAGCCCCCAGCTCCGAGAGAATCGAGAAAGCTTCCTCCTCAATTCCGCGAAGCCAGTCGCGCTCATCCCGCGAATCTCCACGACCAATTTTCCTGTAAAAAACTTAAATTACAAAAAAATTCACCAGCAATTTCTACCTTTGACTTACCTGGTGACCTCCTGGATGTGTCTCGTGAAACCTTCAGCTCTAACCAGAAGCTCTGTCGCCGCAGAAGTCGCGGAAGTCGTCAAAAGCTTCAGATCCCTGGTCTGCGCATCTTCAGTGTAAAGGTTCCTCCTGGGCAGGGCCTTGCTCTGGAGAGTCGTGAAGCAATCGTCGTCGGCATCCTGGACCAAATCTTGGAGCCAGACATGGACCGAGGCACTGCTGGACTTTGCGATAAACTTCCAGGGATTCTTAGTCGTCTCCGTCTCGGATTTTGAAGACTCGTTGGACATTCTCGTGTACCAGGGCCCGTTGAACGACGGGGTCGAGTCTCTGGATGCTGAGCTTCCCTCATCTTCAGGAGGCTCCACTTCGTAGAGAAAATCTCCCAGGCATTCCTCGGATTCCAAGAATTTAGGCGCCATTCTGGAATAAAAGTTTTTTTTTTAAATTGTGGCGAAAATATTGGAGATAGAAAAAAAATGATTAGAATCTTTCTGATAGAGAATTAAATTTTCTATAAAAAAGGTTTCTATTAATTTTTGGATATCTCGGGTCGTTTTCCAAAAAATCACAAATTTAAAATTGATTTTTAAAAAATGCATACCGAGAAGTAACCATTGCGGAAAAGTACTGGCTTGGACTAGGATACGGCAAAAATGAATCAAGTATGATACATTAGAAATGAGAAAACATCTGCAGATGACTAACCACGTGTTAGTCACTTATGCTTTCATTGTTCACCTTTACCCGCATATCTATTACGTGTTGTTCTGTACACAGTACATACTCAGTACACTGATCACCGCACATGCACTGTATATAGATATATAAGGAGGAAAACGGGAGTAGAGAGGAAAGTTTAACTCCTTGCCTTGATAAGCGCCTGGTAGAACGCCTATGCTATTTTACAATAATTTTAGGGATGAATGTTAAATAATAAGTAAACAAATAAAATATATTGGCTTAGCTTCGCATGCTTCTAATTTAACACTGACTCTATCATGTGAGGAATAGAGTTTCTCGATAAATCTTTATTAAAATCGGGTGTAGTGGGGAGTCCAAGTAGTGGGACGGTTTTATGAATAAAATCACGTATCTAAAAGACGCTGGGAATTTTAATTTCATTTTCATTGTTGGCCACGGTTATATTGTCTATTTTTAAGATTCGATTTTAGATACTACAATTTTTTTTTTTTAATTTGAAAAAATCATTTTTTTTTTAAGCTACGAAAATAAAAATTTTGGATATTTTTTATAGAGTAGAAAATTTTCTATAAAAAAAATCTTTGTTCAGTTTTCCGTATCTAAAACCGTTCTCTCAAAACACAAAAGTTAAGAAAGGTAAATAGTTATCTCTACGATAAAACCTGACTCATCCGTAAACGATTTTTTTATCAGATCACTCTGCAGTAATGAGGCGGTAAATATAAATATTAAACTGAAGGCTCAGTGATTCAATCTTCAATTTATTTTTAAATTAAAAAAAAAATATATATATATGCTAACCTAGCGTCATCAGTTGAGTCACCAAACTCCTGAGATTCCTTGGAGTCCTTGGTGTAGGTGAGATTCCTCTTGCATTGCTCCAAATTCCGGAGTTCAAAAGCCTCCGATTTGGGCGTAGAAGTGTGCGTCGGTTTCATCCAGAACAAGTTTTTATTAATAATTTTCTTCTCGCCTTTCTTCTTCGTTCTCTTCCGTCTTCTGCTGGTGTTAAGATTCGATTTTCCATCTGAATTTTCCGAGTCTGAGAATCCCGAGTCCAAACTTCCGTGGTCTGGGCTCAAAACTCTAACGAACTGCTGGTTTTCCAGCTCTACCACTTCATTGTTGTTCTCCTCGGAAGGCTTATTGTCAACAATTACACCAGTAATGTTACAATTGCTGTCAACTTTACAAGTTTCGTCGAATTTAAAGCTGTTTTCACTGATTTTATCAGTGTCTGTGTCGCTATCACGCCCTAAATTGCAGTAAGAGGCGTTTCTACCGTTGGATTCACTCTCAGGGCTGCTGTTAAGGATCAGAGGCTTGTTGTCCAGGTCGTGGTTCGCCATCTGATTCCAAAAAACCCGGCTCTGCATCCTTTTGAATCCCGACATTTCGAACAAGTATTTTGGTTAATTCTTAAAATGTTTGCAAAGTATCAAAGCTTGTGAATTTTAAGAACCAAAAGTACTTTTCTAAAGTATTTTCACCTCGAGAATACGATTTTAAACTGTATTAAGTTAAAAAATTAACTAGAGACCCAAAAAACGGGCCTGAAAATACATTTTCAATCCAATTTGGATATCTTCAGAGGTCAATTTCTTCAGTTTCACTGATTTTCACACTCTTTGGCACTTTTCTTATGTATTTTGGTGTAAAAACAAAGATTCTGAAGGTCCCGAATCAAAATAATAAGTCCTAATGCCCAAAAACAAGGCCGAAAGTCCCAATTTTTGAGATTTGAAAAATTTTTTTTCAAATCTAGACACTTGAATACACTGGTCGAATAGTTTCCGACTTGTAGAATACAGTTTTGAGTTCTGCGAAATAATTAGATTAATCAAAGGCCCTAAAAAACGGGCCCAAAGTAAATTTTCCGCGAAATTAGCACTTTTTTGGGCTTTTGGAAGAATTTAAACACTTTACGACAGTATTTTTGAAGCCCCGAGGTTCTATCGCAACAGCTTAATACTAACTAGAGCCTTTAACCCTCCCGGAATTCCATCAGAACCCCTTGGAAGCGACACATGGGCCCTTTGAGGAGTCACCGGAGTGTAACGGGTCGCGTGGGTCCGTTCAGTGTCATCAGGAAGACGCTCCGGAAGCTTATGGCACTATCCCTCCAGCTCTAATCGAGCTCGCGCGGGTGATTCAACAATACTGTGACTCAAATAGGATCTACAAAACGGAATTCGCGTTCACTTACGCGATATGACTAACTGAAAAGTTATTTTATATTTAAACTCCGGCACCTCCTCAGATCGTAAAGTCGCGACGGTTCAACCGAAACTCGTTATAGTTATGTAAATCACAGCTTCAAGTGACAAAGGATGATACGGGGTGGTTTGTATTTGAATCTAACGCTCGCCTATTGGGCGCATGTGCGATTATCAAACCCGCCCATTGGCTACCAACGACAACCGAGTTTATTTTTGAAATAACCAGGTGCTGGGTTCCCCTATCCCCCATGTGGGATCCCAACCATACGGGGGGTGCCATTCCCGAGTCTACTGGAGCGTTAGGGTGTCGGCACGTGGCTGCATCCATCTGCCATTAATTATTGAATTTTATTTTATAACCCGCTTGTCTCTGTTTTCCGATTCAATCCATCCATTTTCTTTTAAATTAGCATATCTTTTAAAATATTCATTCTACGTGAAAACTCAATCACACCTTTTTTCAAGCTTGGAAAATTTGCTATTAGAAAAGTCCTGTGCGATTTTTTTATTGCTCATAGGCTCCGAGTAATTTGCATAAATTCAGAAAAAACTGGAAAAAAAACCTTTATAATGGTAGAAAGGACTTTTTTATCCGTAATCGCTATAACTCTTAAACCTTTTGAATAATTTAAATAAATTTCAGTAAAAGAACGTAATTTTATATCCCCTAGGACCCTGAAAAATTAAAATAAAATCCATCAAGTAGTTTTAGGAAAAATTCTTTTTTTTTTATTGATTGCAGGTCTTTTATATACTTTGTTTGTATAACTATGTGTGAAGATATTCGGGCCTGTGTATAGGAATACATGTGGGTCATAGCGTAACGGTTTTGCTGCAGCTGTTCACTATTATATTTTTTTGTATACTAGTACAAGCATAAACTTTTCTCTCTCCCTTCCCCTTTATTTCTTACAATCTCGATTATACACTACACGCGCTCTAAACAACAGTGGTTAGTTAATCGATTTATTTTGTTTTTTTTTTTAGACACAATTTCACCCTTCATTTGAAAATAAAATTTGTGTATTTTTTTATTATCTTAAAAAATTAAAATATTTATATTTAATTTTCACAAATTTTTAAATAATAAAAATAATTTTATTTAAATTACTATATCTTCCAAAATATTGAATATAACTCTATACTACAAAAACATTTTTTATAGGAAATTTTTTAAGCTACAATTTTGGTCTCTTATAAATTTTTCCTAAAACTAATATTTCAAAAGTTATGACAATTTATTAAATAACTTGATAATTTTTCTAAAATTTAAATTTCCCGCTTAATTTAAAATTCCCGCCATTATCAACCGAGTAGTAACTTCTTTACCACCAGAGGGCATTCTGTTCTTCCCAACGTTAAA
Source organism: Cotesia vestalis (assembly GCA_000956155.1). NCBI lineage: Eukaryota > Metazoa > Arthropoda > Insecta > Hymenoptera > Braconidae > Cotesia > Cotesia vestalis. The sequence continues at coordinate 8,817 of JZSA01007454.1, forward strand.
ATCAGTTTCTAAAAAAGCGACTAAAAAGCAACCAATCAAAATAAATTAAATTTTTCCTTAGTTTCATAAAAATAATGTCTTAAAATTTGGTAAATCTTGGACCATTGCCTTTTATGACTCGATTTTGTCTCGTGTCTTTAATAGTGTGCATTTATTAAATACAAGTAATAAGTAATAAATAAATAAATAAATTATTTACAATGGTGAGTAATAATTTATCCTAATTATATATTAATTAATAAATCAATAATTAAAAATTCCTCCAAAAGTCTTTTAGGTTCACAAATAATTTATTTTGTCACCGGTCTAGTTTATCAATCACATGACGCTTAAAAAAATTTATAAAAAAACAATTTATTGATTTATTTTAATTAAATTATGAATGTATAATTTAATTTCATAAATTTAATTAAAAGATTAATTTAATTATTAAAAAAATTGTAATTTATTTTTTTTAATTTTAATTGAGGTTAAAAACATAAATTTATTATTTTTTTTTTAAATAATTTTTACTTTGAATTTTGTAATTAAAATTTTAGGTGTCATTAAATCCAGTAAGAATTCTGAAGCATGAAGCGGAGGAGGAAAAAGGAGAAATTGCTCGCATGAGCATGTTTGCAGGCGCGACTGTAATCGGTGACTTGCTCAAGTCGACCCTCGGCCCCAAGGGAATGGACAAAATTTTAGTGTCCTCTGGCAGAAACAGCGACCAGGTTCAGGTTACCAACGACGGAGCTACCATTTTGAGGAATATTGGAGTTGATAATCCTGCCGCTAAGATTTTAGTTGATATGTCTAGAGTTCAAGATGATGAAGTTGGAGATGGCACTACTACTGTCACTGTTTTTGGTAAAATATTTATTATTATTATTTTGTCAAAAGTTATTTTTAATTTTGAGGTTTAAAAATTTTTTATTAAAAAATTATTTAAAAATATTTTTTTGTTATAATTTAATTATTAAAAAAAAAGTCATAATAATTAAAAACGTCGGCTAACTTGATTTTTATTTTGATGAATTTATTAAATTTAAACTAAAAAAATTTTTTTTTTAACAAAAAAAAAGTATGAAAATTTTTAAATGTCAGCCAACTTTATTTTCATTACAAATCCAAATAAATTTTCCAGCATCAGAGTTGATAAAAGAAGCTGAAAAATTAATCGAGCAGCGTATCCACCCGCAGACAATAATCGCCGGTTGGCGAAACGCAACTCAAGTAGCTCGCGAGGCGCTCCAAGCCTCCGCAATCGACAACAGCGCAGATGTCGAACGGTTCCGCGAGGACCTCTTGAACATCGCGCGCACCACTTTGTCCTCAAAAATTCTAGCCCAGCACAAGGAGCACTTTGCCAAGCTGGCAGTCGACGCTGTTCTGCGTCTTAAAGGGAGCGGAAATCTCTCCGCTATTCAGATCATCAAGAAGCGAGGCGCCACTCTCGCAAACTCCTTCCTCGACGAAGGGTTCCTCCTGGACAAGACTCCGGGTGTCCATCAGCCCAAGAAGATCCAGGACGCCAAGATCTTGATTGCAAACACTCCCATGGACACTGACAAAATTAAAGTCTTTGGATCCAAGGTCCGAGTTGACTCTCTGGCTAAGATTGCCGAGCTGGAGGTCGCCGAGAAGGAAAAAATGAAGGACAAGGTTGATAAGATTGTCAAACACGGATGCAATGTTTTTATTAATCGGCAATTGATTTATAATTATCCTGAACAACTTTTTGCTGATGCTGGGGTTATGGCTATCGAGCATGCTGACTTTGATGGAATTGAACGTCTTGCTTTAGTTACTGGAGGAGAAATTGTCAGTACTTTTGATCATCCTGAGATGGTCAAATTGGGAAAATGCCAATTGATTGAAGAGGTAAAACGTTTTTTTTTTTTTTTTTTAATTAAAGCAATTTTGGGAATTTTAAAAATTTTCATAATAATATTTAATCTTGAATAAAATTTTCCAAATAATTAAATAAAAACTTTTTCAGTTCATGATCGGTGAAGACACACTCCTGCGTTTCTCAGGAGTCCCACTGGGAGAAGCCTGCACAGTAGTAATCCGCGGAGCGACTCAGCAAATCCTCGACGAAGCGGAGCGTTCATTGCACGACGCCCTGTGCGTGCTGACCTCTACAGTAAAAGAGTCTCGCATCGTTTACGGCGGTGGCTGCAGCGAGATGTTGATGGCAGTCGCGGTTATGAAAGCAGCAGCCAGCACTCCTGGTAAAGAAGCCGTCGCTATGGAGGCCTTTGCTCGCGCATTGCAACTGATGCCCACTTACATCTCCGACAACGCTGGCTACGACTCTGCCCAGCTGATAAACGAACTCCGTGCTGCCCACTACTCCGGATCTTCCTCAATGGGCCTGGACATGGAGCAGGGTAAAATCGGGTGCATGAAGAAGCTCGGCATCACCGAGTCCTGGGCTGTCAAGCGCCAGGTTCTTCTCAGTGCTGCCGAAGCCGCTGAGATGATTCTTCGTGTTGACGACATCATTCGTGCTGCTCCACGTAAGCGCGTTCAAGATCGCGGACATTGTTAATCATCTTTCATACACATTTTGCAATTTTTTTTTTTTTTTATTTTATTTGTCTAGAAAGATTCTAGAGCTCTTGTAGAGTGTGCTTATAAAATTTAAGATTTTTATTTCGCACAAAAGCTGCGAAAAAAAATGAGTACTAATTCCCGCCGCTAGGGGTAAATTCTGTGGGTCAACAATTTAAAATTTTTAAGTTGCAAAATTATTCTAGATTATCTCTAGATTATTTTTCCAACTTTTCAGCTCTTAATTCCACTCTAGAATTTTCCCCTAGCGGTGGGAATTAAAACTAACTTTGTTTCTCGGTTCCTAAAGGGAACAAAAGTTCCAAAATTTTTACACACTTTCTCCAAGAACTCCTTGACTGATTTTCGACACAAAAAAATCACATTAATATTCACTCAGTATATTAATAAGGCTCCGCAAAAATAATTAACCATTAAAATATTTGAACAAGAATCACGCTGCTTACAAAAATAATATTATTCAATATTTTTTACATAAATAAATAATTAATAAATAAATCGTAGTTTATTATCATAACCCAGTTTATCAAGGTTAGGAGTGCAGGCGGAATGTATCATGGGCTTGGGTCCACACATCAGAACAATAGTATCCTCTGCCGGCGGGAACATGTGTTCCTTGATCATGTCCGCGGTAATGTACCCCGTGGAGTATTTCCAGTTGGCGTCGGCGGTGTCTAGAGTGTACCAAAGCTTGAACTGCTCCGGTCGGTCCTTGAGAACCTGTTCCAGTTCCTCGCGCATCAGAATGTCCTTTTCCGTTTGGTTCGCAAAGAGTAAGGACACTTGAGTAGAATCTGACGGGTTCTTTGCAATCGCACGGATCAGTTGGAGCATTGGTGCTATTCCAGAGCCTCCAGCTAGCATCACAACCTGAAAATTAAAAAAGTAAACAGTACAGTCGATCAGGAATTTTTTAAATTGATTCACTAGCAGCTGAGATAAACCAATCAGTAAATCCGTACAGAACAATGTACGGATGTACGGATTGTGACTTATGGCTAATTTCAATGCGCAAAAGCAATTTTATTGTTAATTTGAAGATTCTGAATCGACTGAAATGGTTTTTGAGCAAATTGCACGCCTCAAAAAAAAAA
>JZSA01007456.1:0-21485 GCA_000956155.1 Cotesia vestalis
GGTAGTTTTTTTTTTTTAATTTTTTTTTTTTTTTTTTTTTTTTTCATCTTTATACTACCTCTTTCTTTTTTTTAATTTCCTTTCAAAAAATATTAATAATTGTGTGATTTTTTTTTTTTAGGTATTTTAAATAATGGTATTATTAATTTTATTTAATTTTTCAGCTTACTGTCCCTCGATGGACTTGATAAGAAGAAGAAGAAAAAGAAGAAACATCGCAGTGATTCATCGACAGACGAGTCTTCTAACTCGAGATCAAGAAAAAAGACTAAAACTGTCGAAGATGATACTTTGATGGATCATTTTGAGAAAGTCGAGACTGGAAATGGCAACAATGACAGCAGTAATTCTGCTACGGAAGATGAGGATACTGCTAAAAAAATAGTTGATGAAATTGAACCGAGTTTAGAACAGCAAGTGGATAAAATTGCTAAATCTGCTATTCTTGCATCTTCCGAGTCGAGTGATAACGAGGAAACACCTATGGAAATTCTAAATGATTCTCCGAGTTGTAAAAATTCTAAAGATGATGGCAAGAAAATAAAGAATGCCAAAAAAAATGAAAACAATGAAGATGATGATGAAAAAAAGAATAAAGGTAATGACAGCTGGAAACGCAGCAAATTATTGACCAGTAAAATTTTAGATTCTGACTCGGATGTTGAAAATTTAAAAGCTCAGAAAAAATTGTCACAGCGCAGCAAAAATGACGAATCAGACAGCAACAAAGAAGCTGATGATTCGTTTAAAGTTAAGAAGAAAAGCACCAGGACCCGAAGACGTCGTTTAGATTCTGATTCAGATGTTAAAATTTCCGACGATTCGGGTGATGATGATGATGATGATGATGATGATGATGAAAAAAATAAAGACTCGGACGAGGGTGATAAAAAAGAAGGAAAAAAATTGAAACGTAAAAAAAGATCAGACTCTTCAGACTCGAGTTTGTCGATGATATCGAAAAAAAATAAAACAAAACGTCGGAGAATACGAGCTGTTGCCAATGACAGCGATGACAGCAGTGATGACGATGATTTAAACAGTTCTCAGGGTGGAGCCAATAAAAGTGGGCGTAAAAATATTCGTAAAGTTCTTAAAGACAAACATGTCGATGATAGTACTCTACAGGCGGCTAAACAAGAGGAGGAACGGATAAAACGTATGGCTGAACGTCAAAAATTGTACAATGAAATGTACGAAGCTAGATTAGCGAGTGAAGCTAAAGTTGACAAGCTTGTTTTAGATTTTGACGCTGAAACAAAACAAGTTTTGCTGGAAGTTGATGAAAATTTAGTCAAACGTTTGAAACCTCATCAAGCAAAGGGTATTAAATTTATGTGGGACGCGTGCTTTGAATCGTTGGAACGAATTAAAGAATCTGAAGGCTCCGGGTGTATTTTAGCTCACTGTATGGGTCTTGGTAAATCATTTCAAGTGGTAACACTCTCTCATACTTTGTTAACACACAGTGAAAAAACTAAAATAAATACTATTCTTATTGTCGTACCTTTGAGTACTGTTTTAAATTGGATGAATGAATTTAAAATATGGCTGTCGGAAGTTGAAAATGGCGGGGATATTGAATTGTATGAAATGACTAAAGCTAAAACAAATTTAGAGCGTAGATGTAATTTAGAAAATTGGCAAAGAACCGGAGGTGTGTTAATTATCGGCTATGAAATGTTCCGTAATTTATGTGCTATCAAGGGTAAAGTACGTAAAACCGTACAAGAGGCTATTTTAAAGACTATCCTCGATCCTGGACCAGATTTAATTGTTTGTGATGAAGGTCATTTATTAAAAAATGAAGATTCAGCTATAAGTAAAGCCATAAGACGAGTTAAAACATTGAGAAGAATAGTATTAACTGGTACACCTTTACAAAATAATTTAATAGAATATCACTGCATGGTACAATTTGTAAAGCCAAATTTACTTGGTACAAAAAAAGAATTTTCAAATCGATTTGTCAATCCCATTCAAAATGGACAATTTGATGATTCAACAGAGTACGATGTAAAGCTTATGAAAAAACGTGCCCATGTGCTTCACAAAATGTTGGAGGGCAGCGTTCAACGTTTCGATTATTCTGTTTTAACTCCATTTTTACCTCCCAAACAGGAGTACGTTATTTCAATAAGATTAACACCTGTACAAGTTAAATTATACCAGTATTACATTGATAATTTTGCAAGAAAACACAAAGGAGTCGGTGGATCACTTTTTGCTGATTTTCAAGCTCTGTCACGTTTGTGGACTCATCCGTTTGTCGTAAAACTTCACACGGAAAACAGCGAACGAATTCAGCAGAAAAAACGAGAAGCTGAAACTGATTCCGAGGGCTCGCTTAAAGATTTTATCGACGACGGTAGTGACAGTGAATCGTCGACAAGTGAAAGCTCTAATTCCAGCAACATCAGTAGCAATGAGAGTGATGTTATTGCTCTGGATGATGAGGATGATAAAAAAAAAAGTAAAAAAACTAAAGCTCCTCCACCAGCGAAACGCGGCACTCGTGCTAATCCTGTTGCTGAGCCAGAAATTCCTGGAGAAGAGGAATAAGCGCCAGCTGACAGCAAAGAGTGGTGGACTGAATTTGTTAAAGACGAGGACTTTGATGACATGAGATTGTCCGCTAAATTAATGATATTGTTTGATATTATTAAAGAAGCTGAGGCTATTGGCGATAAAGTTCTTGTATTTTCACAATCACTGTACTCGTTGACTTTGATTGAAAAATTTTTGGGTATGATTGACGATGAGACCCAAAACGGCAAAGAATTGGACAATTTTGATAAACACACTGGCTGTTGGGCTATCGGTCAAGATTATTTCAGATTTGACGGACAAACCTCTGCAGAAAATCGCAGCCACTGGGTTAAAAGTTTCAACAAACCCTCAAACACACGAGCTAGATTATTTTTGATATCAACACGAGCTGGTGGGCTTGGTATTAATTTGACAGCTGCCAACAGAGTTGTTATTTTTGACGCTAGCTGGAATCCCTCTCACGATGTACAAAGTATATTTAGAATTTACAGATTTGGACAAAAAAAACCCTGCTACGTTTATCGTTTGTTGGCTGCTGGTACCATGGAGGAGAAAATTTACAATCGGCAAGTCACTAAATTGTCACTGTCGTGCCGTGTTGTTGATGAACTTCAAATAGAACGTCACTACAGCAACAATGATCTTGCTGAGTTGTACAGATTTGATCCACCGAGTGAAACTACACCGGACTTGGCGCTACCCAAAGATCGTTTACTCGCAGAGATATTTTTGAGGCACAAAAATTTAGTCGAGACCTTCCACGAGCATGATTCCCTATTAGAAAATATTGCAGAGGAAGAATTAGACGCTGAGGAACGGAAACAAGCTTGGCAAGAGTACGAAGATGAAAAGGCTGGCAAACGAATGATTCCACCCCAGATGATGATGATGAATTATTCAAATATTAATCCAAATTTAATTCCCAATCATCAGCACATGCTGATGATGCAGCAGTATGGCAGTCAAATGATTAACTCACTCAATCAGCTTAATAATCCAAATAAACAAGTTGAATTGTCACAACTTATGAGCATGTTCCAGCAAGATTATCCACAATTAAATGAACAGCAGCATCGAGCTATGGCTCTTAAAGCTCTCAGCAACATGTACAACTATGTTGAAAATCAAATGGTTGGACGTGGTAGCTACAATACAACCAGTTCTGTTATGCCCAATCCCGTTAATAGTATCAATAATCCAACTGCTACGTTGGCTAATGCTCTTGCTCAACAAGAATACACGCGTTTGCATTCTGGCGGTGGATACAATCAACAAAATCTTACTCAGCAGCAACGGCAAATCATGTACTCTCAATCATTTGGGAATAATTCTTTTGGTAATAAGACTCAACAAAAAACACCTATTAATCCTACAACAACAACAACTACAGTCAATAATGATGACAGTGATGATATTATTGAGGTAATTTCATTTTATTTTATTTATTTACTAAATTGCTAATTGATATTAATTTTTTATTATTTTTCAGATACCTTCCAGTAGTAGTAGCAGAGTTAATCAAGCCAGTAATGCCCCCAAGAGACAGGAAGAATAATAATAATAATATTATTTAAACAACAAGTATTCCTTTAATTTTATAATTATTTTTAATATTTTGAATTTTTAAATCTAAGATAATTTAAGATATAAAATAGATTTTTGTTTGTTTTACATCATCTCTCATGCTGGACATATAAATTTCATTATTATTGTCTTTAAAAAAAAATTTTTTTATTGTTGTTTTGTCAAAATAAACTAATTATTTCATATTTATTAATAATTATATAAACATATTTGTTGGTTAAAAATAAAAAATTTGCTATAATCGATAAAATATTCAACGGGGTGGTAATGCTTTTCTCCATCCTAATTTTAATAATTTAAATAATCTAGTTTTTATTTTAAAATAATAATTATTTGATTGTTGATTTATCATTTCATCGGGATCATTATTGTGATCATACAGCTCTTGACTGATGATACTTTTCCAGTTGGAGGTATTATTATGATTATTAAAAGGTACCCAAGCAGTATATCGATATCTCTCAGTACGTAATGTATACCCCATTATTTTTATTTTATTTAATTTTGGCTCATCACTGTTTGGCTTCCATGTAGGAGTCAATCCTGGTCGTGGATATTGACTGAATGCTGCTTTTTTCCATCTAATTGTCTGTAATAATTATTTTTAAATTTAATAATATATATATATGATAAAAAATTATTTAAGTAAATTAAATTACTTTATTTTTAAAAGCTGAATATAAAATAACTGGAAGAAAACTTATACCCTCGCTGCATGTAATTGAATAAACTTTACCACAAATGTCAATTGGTAATTTTACAAGTTCAGCAATTGTCGGGAATAAATCCACCAATTCAACAATTGATTTAACGTAAACTTTAGATTTAATTTTTTTCGGAATTGAAACAATCAAAGGAACTCGAACAGCTACATCAAAATTACTGTATTTTGCCCAGAGACTGTGCTCGCCGAGTGACCACCCGTGATCAGACGTCAATATCACTGTTGTACTTTTGTCAAGCTTTAAATCAATTAATTTTTTAATCAATTTACCCACTAAATTGTCAATATAAGACACTGCTGCGTAATAAGACTGAATTATTTCAGCAGCAAACTTTTCAGGAATTTTTTCCCAGGGAAATTTTAAATCAAGATCATTTATGTCGTCCCGTTGTCGCAAATCAATCCATGGATTGTAAGCAAGGCTGGTGATATTCTCCGGCCAGTAATAATTTTTTAATTTAAATTTATTGATTGGATGAAATTTCAAGTATTCTTCGGGGTATTTAAGCGGAATGTGAGGTTTTTCAAAGCCAACAGCTAAAAAAAATGGTTTTAATCCACGATAATTTGTCAAGAATTTTTTTGCAGCGTTTAAATTTTCTAAATCTGGAAGAGTAAAATGAGGCATTGATGTTACATTTACCGGACATACCTAAAAAAATATTTTAAAAAAAATTAATTTTTATTAAAATAATTTACTTTATTATACTTACAAGATTGCGGGCTAATAATCCACTGAATTTTGGCTCATCACTGTTTGGCTTCCATGTAGGAGTCAATCCTGGTCGTGGATATTGACTGAATGCTGCTTTTTTCCATCTAATTGTCTGTAATAATTATTTTTATTAAATTTAATAATATATATATATATGATAAAAAATTATTTAAGTAAATTAAATTACTTTATTTTTAAAAGCTGAATATAAAATAACTGGAAGAAAACTTATACCCTCGCTGCATGTAATTGAATAAACTTTACCACAAATGTCAATTGGTAATTTTACAAGTTCAGCAATTGTCGGGAATAAATCCACCAATTCAACAATTGATTTAACGTAAACTTTAGATTTAATTTTTTTCGGAATTGAAACAATCAAAGGAACTCGAACAGCTACATCAAAATTACTGTATTTTGCCCAGAGACTGTGCTCGCCGAGTGACCACCCGTGATCAGACGTCAATATCACTGTTGTACTTTTGTCAAGCTTTAAATCAATTAATTTTTTAATCAATTTACCCACTAAATTGTCAATATAAGACACTGCTGCGTAATAAGACTGAATTATTTCAGCAGCAAACTTTTCAGGAATTTTTTCCCAGGGAAATTTTAAATCAAGATCATTTATGTCGTCCCGTTGTCGCAAATCAATCCATGGATTGTAAGCAAGGCTGGTGATATTCTCCGGCCAGTAATAATTTTTTAATTTAAATTTATTGATTGGATGAAATTTCAAGTATTCTTCGGGGTATTTAAGCGGAATGTGAGGTTTTTCAAAGCCAACAGCTAAAAAAAATGGTTTTAATCCACGATAATTTGTCAAGAACCAACTTCAGGATCATTTTGAATATTTCTCGCTAATGACAACTAGCGCCACCAGTTGTTGAAATTTTAGACAGCTGGATAATCTCGCGTTGTACACTGTCTGACACGTCGACTTTTCTGACACTCGATATTTTATTAAAAAAAATGTTTATTATTAAAATTATTGGATAATAAAATAAAGAAAAAAGTTGACTAGTTATTTTTATAAAAAGGTAAGAATTTTTATATCAAAATAATATTATTTAAATCACAGCTAACTGTTAAAAAAAAATTTACAGAGTATTGGAATTAACCAAAAAATAAAAAAAAAATGAGCAACGTTGTGGAACAATCATGTTACACGTTGATAAACATCGTGACCGAGTCGGAGCCGATAAACGAGCTCCAGATGAAGCAGGACCTGGAGAAAGGCGACATCCCCGTTAAAATAGAAGCTCTTAAAAAAACAATTCACATGATATTGAACGGCGAACGTCTTCCTGGACTGCTGATGACAATCATAAGGTTTGTTTTGCCTCTGCAGGATCACACGGTCAAAAAAATGCTTCTTATATTTTGGGAAATTGTCCCCAAGACCTCGCCAGATGGTAAGTTGCTCCAGGAAATGATTTTGGTTTGCGACGCGTACAGAAAAGATCTCCAGCATCCAAATGAATTTGTCCGAGGATCAACGCTGAGATTTCTGTGCAAGTTGAAAGAACCGGAGCTTTTGGAGCCGCTGATGCCGGCAATAATCACCTGTTTGGAGCACCGTCACTCGTACGTTCGTCGTAATGCAGTCCTTGCTATTTTTACAATCTACCGTAACTTTGAATTTTTAATTCCCGACGCCCCGGAATTAATCGCCAAGTATCTAGAGGGTGAACAGGACATGTCGTGTCGCAGAAATGCATTTTTAATGCTTTTACACGCTGATCAGAGCCGTGCATTGGCGTACTTGGCTGCTTGCCTTGATCTGGTCCCGAGTTTTGGTGACATACTCCAGCTGGTAATTGTCGAGCTGATTTACAAAGTCTGTCTGGCAAATCCGAGCGAGCGAGCACGATTTATCCGGTGCATCTACAGTTTATTGAATTCACCAAGTGCAGCTGTACGCTACGAAGCCGCTGGAACGTTGGTTACACTTTCAAATGCTCCAACAGCAATAAAAGCCGCTGCTTCTTGTTACATCGAGCTTGTTGTCAAAGAAAGTGACAATAATGTTAAATTAATTGTTTTAGATCGTTTGATTGCCATGAAAGAGAGCCCGTCTCACGAGAGAGTACTCCAAGAGCTTGTAATGGATATTTTACGTGTTTTAGGATCACCAGCCCTTGAAGTGCGCACCAAAACTCTTGCTTTGGCTATTGATTTGGTGACAACCCGCACTATCGAAGAAATGGTTCAGCTTTTAAAGAAAGAAGTCATCAGAACAGCCGGCGGAGAGCATGAAGATGCTGGAAAATATCGACAGTTGCTCGTTAAAACACTCCACACTTGTTCTATTAAATTCCCCGATGTCGCTGGGACAGTTATCCCAGTACTGGTAGACTTTTTAGCTGAAAACAATGAAGCTGCCGCAGCAGATGTGCTCGATTTTATCCGAGAAGCTATTCAGAGATTTGAAAATTTACAGCCTTTGATTATTGACAAACTTTTGCAAGTATTTTCCGAGATACGAGCAGTTCGCGTTCATCGTGGAGCTCTTTGGATTCTCGGAGAGTACGCGACCTCCAAAGACGACATTGAGAGTCTTATGGCTCGCATCAGAGTTGCTCTGGGTGAATTGCCACTTGTTGAAGCTGAAAACAAACGTCAGGCCGGTGAAAAACCACCGACTGATGAAAATTCTCAGCAGCAGCAGCAGCAACCGAGTCAGCTGGTTACTTCCGATGGGACTTATGCAACCCAGAGTGCATTCAGCGCTACAACCACCGGTAAAAAAGAAGAAAAACGACCGTCATTGGTTCAGTACATGATGGAAGGTGATTTTTTCATAGCGGCTTCTTTGGCATCAACCTTGGCTAAACTAGCGCTGCGTTACAAACAACTCGAGAGTAATCCACAAAAGACTAATCGATTGCAAGCAGAAGCAATCCTGATAATGTCGAGTTTGTTGCAACTGGGTCGAAGTGGATTGCCATCAAAACCCATTACCCACGATGACGCTGAAAGAATTTCCGTTTGCTTGAGATCTCTTGCCTGTCCGACTTTAATTGTCCAGAAGGTCTTTACTGAGGGTTGTCGCGAGGCTCTCAGGCAAATGCTTATGGCCAAAGCCGAGGAGGACTCACAGACCCAAAAGGCCAAAGAGAAACCCGGAAATATTGTTCAGGTAGACGATGCGATACAATTTTTGCAATTGAGCCGTAACAGTGATCTAACTGGCGGTCACGGTGATGTTTTTGAGCAAAGTTTGAGTGCAGCTGTTGTTGGACGGCCTGGAACTAATAGCGGTGATTCTCCGCTTGCTCCTGCAAGTGCCCTCAGCAAAGTAACACAATTGACGGGATTTTCAGATCCAGTTTACGCAGAGGCTCTTGTTCATGTTAATCAATACGACATTGTTCTTGATGTATTGATTGTCAATCAAACAGAGGATACCTTGCAAAATTGTACACTCGAGTTGGCAACGATGGGCGATTTAAAGCTGGTCGAACGACCTCAGCCTATTGTTTTGGCGCCCCGTGACTTTGCCAGTATAAAAGCAAATGTTAAGGTAGCGTCCACAGAAAATGGAATTATATTTGGTAATATTGTTTATGATATCTCGGGAGCTGGCTCTGATAGAAGCGTCGTTGTTCTTAATGATATTCATATTGATATTATGGCAGCAGCAGCAGCAACCGAGTCAGCTGGTTACTTCCGATGGGACTTATGCAACCCAGAGTGCATTCAGCGCTACAACCACCGGTAAAAAAGAAGAAAAACGACCGTCATTGGTTCAGTACATGATGGAAGGTGATTTTTTCATAGCGGCTTCTTTGGCATCAACCTTGGCTAAACTAGCGCTGCGTTACAAACAACTCGAGAGTAATCCACAAAAGACTAATCGATTGCAAGCAGAAGCAATCCTGATAATGTCGAGTTTGTTGCAACTGGGTCGAAGTGGATTGCCATCAAAACCCATGACCCACGATGACGCTGAAAGAATTTCCGTTTGCTTGAGATCTCTTGCCTGTCCGACTTTAATTGTCCAGAAGGTCTTTACTGAGGGTTGTCGCGAGGCTCTCAGGCAAATGCTTATGGCCAAAGCCGAGGAGGACTCACAGACCCAAAAGGCCAAAGAGAAACCCGGAAATATTGTTCAGGTAGACGATGCGATACAATTTTTGCAATTGAGCCGTAACAGTGATCTAACTGGCGGTCACGGTGATGTTTTTGAGCAAAGTTTGAGTGCAGCTGTTGTTGGACGGCCTGGAACTAATAGCGGTGATTCTCCGCTTGCTCCTGCAAGTGCCCTTAGCAAAGTAACACAATTGACGGGATTTTCAGATCCAGTTTACGCAGAGGCTCTTGTTCATGTTAATCAATACGACATTGTTCTTGATGTATTGATTGTCAATCAAACAGAGGATACCTTGCAAAATTGTACACTCGAGTTGGCAACGATGGGCGATTTAAAGCTGGTCGAACGACCTCAGCCTATTGTTTTGGCGCCCCGTGACTTTGCCAGTATAAAAGCAAATGTTAAGGTAGCGTCCACAGAAAATGGAATTATATTTGGTAATATTGTTTATGATATCTCGGGAGCTGGCTCTGATAGAAGCGTCGTTGTTCTTAATGATATTCATATTGATATTATGGATTATATTGTACCGGCAACTTGTACAGACACTGAATTCCGTCAGATGTGGGCTGAATTTGAGTGGGAGAATAAAGTATCTGTTAATACTACAATTGCTGATTTACGAGAGTATCTGGCGCATCTATTAAAATCTACAAATATGCGTTGTCTTACCCCTGAAAAGGTAAATATATATTTTAATAATAATTGCCAAAAAAAAAATTCTGCTTATTTTTTTAATAATTTTGAATTGTTTTTAGGCATTGTCCGGACAGTGTGGATTTATGGCTGCAAACATGTATGCTAAATCGATATTCGGTGAAGATGCACTTGCTAATTTGTCACTGGAGAAGCCACTGCACAAACCTGATGCACCTGTTGTTGGACATATTAGAATTCGCGCTAAAAGCCAAGGAATGGCTCTGTCACTTGGAGATAAAATTAATTTTGCACAAAAAGTTGTGCAAACTAAAGTTGTTCAAGCTGCTTAATAATAATATTTAAAAAACATTGATGCTTTTATTACTTTTATTATTAGATTATAATTTAAATAAATTACGTCGAGTATTAGAATTATATATATATATATTTTTCTTTTTTCAATTAATTACATGGATCAATTTTTTAAAAATCTACAATTATGTAATTAATATGAAAATAAATAAAAATAATATTAAAAAAAAAAAAAAATATTATTATTCATTTGATAAATATCAGATTTCATCTCATGAATATCATCTTCAGTTACTCTGTATTTTGTGCTCATTACAACGCAACACCAAATTAATGCTCGCATAACTGCACTGTGTCTAGAGTAATAATCATTATCATACTATTATTTTATTATAATAACTGTTGTTACTGTAGCAATATTATTATTAGCAACAACATGTAATCATACATTGATTTTTTTTTTTTTTGTGATTTAATTATTATCAAGGAATTATTATGTTAATTAATATAGGATTAATTACCTCAATAATAGTTATACACGTCTAATATTCGATAATAAGATTAAGCAAAATCCAATAATTGTGTGAATAATGGATTCAATATCAATTTAATTCAAAGAAACTGGATAAAAGTTTTGTTCTGGAATTAATTGAGGATAAAACTTGGTTTTTTTTTTTTTATCATTTCTCTAGATAATCAGCCACACGTGAGATGTGTACATATATCTATATCATTAGCAGTAGTCGTAACGTACAGTGAATTACGGATATAGGAGGAAATCAATAAAATTCCACAGGTCTGTTAAGTAGGCTTTTAAATACAACACTTTAACGGTTTACGGCGTATATTATTACAATACACTCGAGAAATAAAAGAAATGTGTCATTTTTGGATAAAATCTTTCCTCCGCCAATTCTCTTCTCATATCATATTCATATAAAAATATTTACCCAGTCAAAAAAAATTTGGTTGAATAAAATAAAATCCTACGCACAAGCTGTCAATTTAAAAAAAAACCAATAAATTATATTTTAATTAATTTAAATAATTATTATAATAAATTTAACCTTTATTAATTTTATTAGCGAGTTTCTACATCCGGAAAAAATATATTAATAAGAAATTTATTTATAGATCTTGATAATATATTTAAATAAAAATTTAAATTATTAATATTTTTTAATTAAAGGATAAAAATGTTTGTCCTGTGCGTTTAAAAAGCTGATGCCTTTGATATTCCTCGTTTAGTTGTCTATAATAGAGATTTAGCTGTTGAACATGGATATTAATTAAATACCCACAACAATAGATATATACATTGCTGTTAAACAAAAAAAATGTTTAAGAAAGTTTTTCAATTATACGTCCATGAGACATCTTTTATAATTTATTATTATTATTATTTTCACCAACAAATATTTTTTTATTACCGGTGAAAACATTTAAAAAAAAAACACGAAACTAATCGTTGATAGGTATATAAATCGCGGATATAACTTTTATCCGGTTGAGAGTATCAAAAACTATTCAAGGCTGCTTTTATATATATACACGATTCTCTTTATATAATTATATATTTTTAATAAATGGATTTTAAAAAAATTTACATTTATTTTATATTTATTGTTATTTTTAAATTCGCCACTGCTACACAAGGTATATAAAATATATATGTAAAAATTTATAATGACATTAAATTATTTTCTTTAATAAATAAATCACCGCAAAAAAAAAAAAAATTATTAAAATTAACAGCTGACGGCTAACATTTAGTTTTATTAATTTATATATTATTAAAAATTAATTTTAGATGATGTAAATAAGGATGAAGAAAAAGAAGCCGGTGGACATGAAGATACAGAGGCGCATAAATCTGGCGGAAAAAAAGAACAAGAGGTTAGTAAATTACAATAACTTTGTTGTTATTATTATGATTTTTGATAAAATTTTTTTATTGTACACTTGAGACGATCGTTTATATTATTTTTACCCTTACAAGTTGTTAGGCATGTTTTATTGAAAATAACTTTTAGTCTAAAATATTATATTATTGTTATAATTTATAAGATTAATATTTTTTTTTTTTTTATTTTTTCTAGAAGTATGAAAAGATACACGAGTCAGATAAGGGGGCGGTAGGACATCACGATCTTGAGGATCATAATAAAAGTTATGAGGAGTCAAATGCCAAGGAGAAAAAGTACAAAGAAGAGGCTGGACATTATCAGGAGCGTTTGGAGGGTGAGAAACGTGAAAAGTTTGCCGAGTTCGATGAGGAGGGTAAACACCAAAAGGGACACAGCACCAAGGGTCAACACAATGTTTACAAGAATGATGAGTATAAAAAGGAACATGATTTCTATGATGAGTTTCACGATCAAGGTGGACATCAGGAGGAAGGTCAATTTAAAAATTCACATTTAAATAATCAAGGTCACTCTAATAAAAAATCTCACGACGATTCTGCTCATCACAAGGTAAATTTACAAACATTCAAAATTTTATTTAATTTAATTTAATTTAATTTAATTATTTTTGTTTATAAAAAAAAAAGGGCCATCAGGGAAAAAAACACGGTCATCACAAAGGAAAGCATCATCATAATCATAAAAATTATAAATCTGGCAAAGGTCATAATCATCATCAAAAATTTAATGACAAACGTGGAAAAAAAACTGGCAAAGCTCGTGCAAAAAAGTGGTCACGTTCCGGCAAACCTTAATTATAAATATATATTATGTACAATCGATTGAGAGTCAGTTTACCAGATGACTTACTTTTATTTCAGTAAATCATGAAAAGTGAAAACCTAGCGTTAAATTGGTCACACTTTATGACCACCATGTTCCACATTTACTTTTTTTCTTATATTCATATTTATTTATTATGTTTTCCATACAAAGTTATTTTCTAATAATAATATTGATGATTCACCCCTACATCGATTATCTGCTATTTTTTTTTTTTTTCAAAGCACTTTGAGGGGCAAAAATAATCAATTTTACTTTTTATTACTATAATAATGTTTAATAAATAAAATGTTAGTCAATAAATAAAAAAAAAAAGAGAAAACAATCCTGTATTACTCTATCTATTACTTAATAGTTTTTGTTGTTGTTGTAATAATAATTGTCCTTGATTAAAATTTCTTCATAATCGATTTGGGGGTCGAAAATATCGAAAATATCTTGCAGCAATTGTTTTCAAGAGAAAGGAGGAAGCAATTTAAATAGATTATTTTATCAAAATGAGTAAAACCTATTTTACGGGGGAATAATGATATAATTGTCTGAATAGTTGCCGACGATACTCAGTCTTACAGTGTCCAGTCATAATGGATACATCATACAGACTTGTCGGACTAATTTTATTTTTAACGGTAATAATTATTATTTTATTGACATTATCTTTATTTTCACAATTAATAATTTATTTATTTTATAGATTGAATCGACAGTCGCGGCTTCAGTAGAATTTTCAAATCAATCGCCGATTGTCGTTGCTGAATTACCGGAACAACCTGCTGACAGTCACAATGTTCCACAGGCCAGTGAATACAAACCAAGAAGAATTAATTACCACGATGATATGAATGTTAATTATCAGCCTCAAGTTAAATATATTAAAAAACAACCACAAGTTTTGTACTACACTCAACCCTCGTCGGCTTATCCAAAAAAATACATTGTACTGAAGGATAACAACAAAAATTATCCTCAACCACGGGGTAAAATAAATAAACGACAGGATTACGGCGGCGATGATGAGTATGAAAGTTATGGGGATCATCAAGTACCCGCTGAATCAAAGCACCACGAGCAACATCATCAAGAGTCCCATGAGGAGGGACACGGAGGAGAACATCATGAACATCATCACGAGGATGGAGGCAAAAAAGGAGACAAAGTATAGTTTTTTTTTATTTATTTAAATTATTGTTGCTTGATAAAAATTTAATTATTTACTTTTTTTTAGGGTTTTAAAAAGTGGTTTGAAGAAGAAAAGGGAAAAAAGGGACATCACGATGAAGAAGATCACAAGAAACATTATGGAGAAAAAAGCGGGGAAAAAAAAAAGCAACACCACGATGACGGTTACTACAAAGAGTATCATCACGATGAAAAAGGTGAAAAAGGATCCTCATATCACGATAAAGGAGAATACAAAAAGGGACACAGTACACACGGAAAACACGTTATCCATAAAAAGGTTTCAATTTTATTTGTATAATTATTTTTTAATTATTTATACATGATATTAATTTAATTGGTTTATTTATTTAGGATGACTATGAGAAGAATATAGACTTCTTTGATGAGGATCACTCGGAAGAAGAGCATGAAAAGGAAGGCGGTTATCACCACAAGGCCGAAAAAGGACACGGTGGTAAAAAGAAGAAAGGACATCATGAGCACGGTCATCACAAAGACAAGTACGGCAAAGAAAAGAAACACAAGCACGGTCATCATCATCATGATTCTGAAAAGTGGGAGAAGGAAAAGGGTGAAAAAGGCCATCACAAGCACGGAAAGAAATACGGTAAAAAAGGCGAACACGAAGATGGAAAAAAGTGGGGACACAAAAAAGGAGAATAATTATTATTTTTTAATATTATAAATTCTTTTTACAATTATAATTATCGTCATAAATTATTTACCTTTTTTTACTCTCTCGAAGCAATAAATTTTTATGACGAATCATTGGGTATAGGAGACGGTGAAGAAAAGTAAAACCCATTATCAGCCGGAATCTCAAAAAGTTTTGATTATTTTTATTATTCAACGGCAATATGACATGATACCACCAACTTTTATACACAGACTTTTTTTTTTTTTTTTTTTTTTTACGCAGTATATCTCAGTGTGTCAATTGGAAATATTTCTTCTTTTTTATATTTATCATATACGAATAATATTTTATTGTTTTTCTTGGATACTGAAGTAACATATTGAAAATGATAAATGACAAATGATGGGTATTATTTGTTTGAAAAACTTTTATTATTGTATTATTCGTATAGAGAAAAAGAAAAAAGAAATAAAAATCTAGATTCAAGTAGAGCGATTTGTTGCGGTTTTTACGATCAATTAGCGTGACAACGCGACTGTTGCGCTTTTATGTGTATACAAAATGAAAAAAGTATATTTTATTTGAAAAAAGTAAACCACACCATCAATGCCTAATATAATTTTATTATAAAATCAATTGTTAATTATAATTATCACCATATCCACCCGTATTTAGGATAATAATCAATTATGTATATTTATTTTCTTTCGTAATTACAATTAGATTTGATGAAAAAAAAAATATGTGATTGAATATGAATACGGGAGGTATCAGCAGGAGTAATGTCATGCGTCAGGATCGTCGCCGGGCAGGGATATCTCGATGTTTGGCGACGATTGGGGTACGATGGGGATGAAGAGATGGGATGACGGTGGGCGCTCTACTATATAGAAAAGCTCAATCGCGCCCCTTTATCCTCATTCTCACATTCACATCTACGCAAGCAAGATTCTCTTGTCTTAAACTTTTAAAAGACAACAAGTCTATTACTTTTAAAAATTATATATTAACAAGTGAATAATTATTTATTATCAGTTACCGTGATAGTTTTAATTGGTAATTTTAAATAAATAAAATTGGCAATAATTTAATCTCGGCGAGTCTTATAATACAATATAATACAATATAATACAATATAATACAATAAAGTTGTAAGAAACCCTTTTCCACAGGGAATAAGGGGTAACATTAAACAGTATAACAATATATAAGGTGATTTAACAGGCACTTTAAACCGAGACCCTGTTAATTGTCAGTAGGCAGGGGTAACTTAAATCGCGTCTCATACTCTGCCTTTTTATTTTAAATATATTTTATACTTTCTTTTCAATAATCAATCCACTCAAACGTATTAAATTACATCTAGACTTTTAGTCTTACTTATACTTATTGATGAGATAAATTATTATTATTATTATTTACAGATTGAAATGAACAAGAGAAAAGAATTGAGTGTTTCTATTTTATTAATTATATATTTATTAATTAATTGCGTTACTGGATTTATCGACGACTCAACAAGTGTCGTTGAGAGATCATCCCGTGAAATAAATAATCTGCCACTTTGTACTGCTAAAAAAGATTATAATGACTTGATAACAGAGTACAAAAGATTACCAGAGAATCGGTATGTCGCTGAATACAAACGATTTCCCGAATATCGCTACAGCTTTGGTATTGGAAAGCGATGGTACGACAGTTCAAAGGTATTTTTTACATTTTTTATTTACGTTATTTGATTATTTATCATTTTCTACTACTACTACTACTACTGCCAATAAATAGAGAGAGAGATTTATTAGAATTTTCAACAATGACATTGATGAGACAGTATAAGCTTACTGACAGGAGGCTTATTCGCAAATACGTCTGTCTTTTTCAATACATATATACACATCCGTATTCATTTTTCTCCCTTTGTTATCCACTATTGTGTTATCTTGATTTATTTGTTTTTCTTTCATTCATTTATTCTTCTCTCTATACGCACCAGTTGATAATAATATTAACCTGTTACTTTTTTGCCTACTATTATTATTCCTAAAGTGTGAAAATATTTACACTATATTTTTTATTCAGAGAAATACTCCCTATTCATTTGGGATCGGTAAGCGTTATCCGATGGATAAAAATAAATTACATCAGTTTGGTTTGTTTGGTGATTATTTATCCGTTGGGAACGATTATAATTATCCAGTGATTCAAGATCAACAACAAAATAAACGGGGGGCTGTTCCTAAATCACGTACTTATGACTTTGGTGTTGGAAAACGCAATATTGATATATTTTCATCAATTAAACAGCCAGATGATATTAATAATAAGCATGATTCTTCTTCTGAAAATACTTACAACAACAATGATGTTTGGGAACAAGATTGAAGATAATTATTATCTTTTTTTTTTTTTTAATTCATCTCCAAAATTTATTATTATATTGAAAATTAAGTTAGCCGACATAAAAAAATTTACTTTATTGAAAAATTATTTTTGTTATAATTTTAATAAAAAAAATTAAGAACGTCGGTTAACTTTAGTAATATTGTTCAAATATATTATCCAAAGTATTATAAATAAATATATAATAGCTTAACTTTATTAAACACCTATCAAAATCAAAATGTAAAAAAATTGTTTTTTTTTTTTTTGATTATCAGCTTTTAAAATAATAATTATACTTGAATGTATATCTGTATTGTAAATTTTATCGAAAAAATAAAGACATATATATATATATAGTAATGTACTGATGCCTGGAGAGTACTATAAATTTAACCGATAACTATTCTCATGAGATTAATACTGAAATACTGAAATACGCCCTCTTTCTCAAATAAATATAAATATAAAATATAAAATATAAAATATAAATTTGTCTTGTCGTTTCTTCAAGCACCAACTTGTTATAAATCACAAATAAGTATATAATATAACGACGATGATGAAATTGTTAAGATTTTTTTATTTAATTATTATCGTAAATTTAATGGATGAAAGTGAGTGTTGGCGTGTAGGTGAAAACAAATACTGGCTTCCGGAGTTGGAGTGGTCCTCGGGAAACAATTGGATCAACGGTATTAAACCAGAATCAAACAGTCGGGTGGTATTTCCTTTAGAAATATATCACTCGGTTGGACTTCCGGGCAATTCAGATTTACAACTTTCCGGGATTGAGTTATCCCGAGACGGCTCCCTTTTACTTTCAAGAGATGGAACCTTGCAGGTAACAGCTACTAATAAACTTTATTACAATAAAATCTATTTACTCTATGATTTATTTTAGATGAGTGACAGTAACAATAGAGAAAAAACTTTTGTTTGGAAGCTAAAGGGACCTTTTTATTGGGTTGATCCTCAAAATTGGGGTGATTCCTCAAATAAAGCAGTTCCGGATTTTGAGAAAATTCCCTGTTCAATGGACACTGTCATTTTCCCAGATAAAAATCATGCCTTGAGTATAACTCTGCCCAATACCAATGTCAAAGTTAAGCAAATAAAAATAGGCCAACAACAAACTATTGATGAATGGCAATGGCATTCAATAATTACCGGTAGAGAATTTCGCAACAGTCCTCTAACAATCAGGTTAGTTGTATTTATTTTTAATATATACTAAAATTATATACTTATTTAAAATATTTTAGTTACAGTGGATTACAATACTGTGAATCTGATTGTATCTGCAAGCCCGAAAATTACAAACAGTTGTTTACATCTTGGAGCTTGAATTTTACAAATTTCTGCCAACAACTGTTTGTAATTTTCGGGCTTGCAGATACAATCAGATTCACAGTATTGTAATCCACTGTAACTAAAATATTTTAAATAAGTATATAATTTTAGTATATATTAAAAATAAATACAACTAACCTGATTGTTAGAGGACTGTTGCGAAATTCTCTACCGGTAATTATTGAATGCCATTGCCATTCATCAATAGTTTGTTGTTGGCCTATTTTTATTTGCTTAACTTTGACATTGGTATTGGGCAGAGTTATACTCAAGGCATGATTTTTATCTGGGAAAATGACAGTGTCCATTGAACAGGGAATTTTCTCAAAATCCGGAACTGCTTTATTTGAGGAATCACCCCAATTTTGAGGATCAACCCAATAAAAAGGTCCCTTTAGCTTCCAAACAAAAGTTTTTTCTCTATTGTTACTGTCACTCATCTAAAATAAATCATAGAGTAAATAGATTTTATTGTAATAAAGTTTATTAGTAGCTGTTACCTGCAAGGTTCCATCTCTTGAAAGTAAAAGGGAGCCGTCTCGGGATAACTCAATCCCGGAAAGTTGTAAATCTGAATTGCCCGGAAGTCCAACCGAGTGATATATTTCTAAAGGAAATACCACCCGACTGTTTGATTCTGGTTTAATACCGTTGATCCAATTGTTTCCCGAGGACCACTCCAACTCCGGAAGCCAGTATTTGTTTTCACCTACACGCCAACACTCACTTTCATCCATTAAATTTACGATAATAATTAAATAAATATATATATATATATAGTAATGTACTGATGCCTGGAGAGTACTATAAATTTAACCGATAACTATTCTCATGAGATTAATACTGAAATACTGAAATACGCCCTCTTTCGTCTCAAATAAATATAAATATAAAATATAAAATATAAAATATAAATTTGTCTTGTCGTTTCTTCAAGCACCAACTTGTTATAAATCACAAATAAGTATATAATATAACGACGATGATGAAATTGTTAAGATTTTTTTATTTAATTATTATCGTAAATTTAATGGATGAAAGTGAGTGTTGGCGTGTAGGTGAAAACAAATACTGGCTTCCGGAGTTGGAGTGGTCCTCGGGAAACAATTGGATCAACGGTATTAAACCAGAATCAAACAGTCGGGTGGTATTTCCTTTAGAAATATATCACTCGGTTGGACTTCCGGGCAATTCAGATTTACAACTTTCCGGGATTGAGTTATCCCGAGACGGCTCCCTTTTACTTTCAAGAGATGGAACCTTGCAGGTAACAGCTACTAATAAACTTTATTACAATAAAATCTATTTACTCTATGATTTATTTTAGATGAGTGACAGTAACAATAGAGAAAAAACTTTTGTTTGGAAGCTAAAGGGACCTTTTTATTGGGTTGATCCTCAAAATTGGGGTGATTCCTCAAATAAAGCAGTTCCGGATTTTGAGAAAATTCCCTGTTCAATGGACACTGTCATTTTCCCAGATAAAAATCATGCCTTGAGTATAACTCTGCCCAATACCAATGTCAAAGTTAAGCAAATAAAAATAGGCCAACAACAAACTATTGATGAATGGCAATGGCATTCAATAATTACCGGTAGAGAATTTCGCAACAGTCCTCTAACAATCAGGTTAGTTGTATTTATTTTTAATATATACTAAAATTATATACTTATTTAAAATATTTTAGTTACAGTGGATTACAATACTGTGAATCTGATTGTATCTGCAAGCCCGAAAATTACAAACAGTTGTTGGCAGAAATTTGTAAAATTCAAGCTCCAAGATGTTAACAACTTCAATGTGAATTTCCACTTCAGGTATTACTCTTATATTTTTAAAAATAATTATATTGATAACTTGTTTTTTTCTTTTTAGATTAACGATCACTGCTGTGATTACTGCGGGGGCCGAGTTTCAGTACCCAGTGAGACTATTTCCGTGTCGAAACTCGGAGAAATAGCAAAAGAAGAATTTATAAATAATAAAGATATTTATTGGCACGCTAGATTTGCTCCGGACAGACCAGAGCTTGAGATTCTTGTTGCCGAGAGAGGAATTTATACGGGAATAAAAAGCCAAGAAGCCATTGACAAGCTCCGTCGACGGTTGATGGGTTGCTTTTTATTTATACTTATGTAATAGTGTTGCTATTAATAATAATAATAAATATATATATATATTTTTTTTTTTAATAGCTGAAAGAATTCCCATTGTTGAAGCAATGAATACTGGAGCACCTTTAACAGGTTCTGTACTTGGAAATACACTGGGACCCATGTTTGGAATTCCAATAATTATTTTAATAATTATTATACTTGGACTTTCGTACTTTGGATACTCTTACACTAGGTAAGTATATTATTTTAAAAAATACTTGATTAAATAATTGTTAACAGCTGGTACTACTCTAGTTGTTGTAATAAAATTATTTAATAAGATTAAAACTCTCTGTATTTATATTATACCAGTAGTATATATATCTGTACGATATAAATCCAAACTATCAAGTGATTACGCATACGCAGAACAAATTTCTCTAATTCTCTGGTAGCTGTATGCCGCT
>JZSA01007460.1:0-16370 GCA_000956155.1 Cotesia vestalis
TGGGAAAAAAAAAAAAAAAAAAAAAAAAAAAAAGAATTCACTTGAGCTATAAATTTAACATTTATTTTTATTATTTTTATTTTTCAGTTTAGTTTTATTGATCAACAATTTTATAAATTACTCTTTACATATAAAATGAATACCTACAGATTAGTATTTAGATTCTCTTACTTGGAGGTGAATAAAAAATTTATTTAGATAAAAACATTGTAAATAAACTTTAATAATTATAAAAATGATTATTTATTTGTTGTGTCATGTCAACGGACTGATGCTGATCACTGATTGAAAATGAAAATTGAGAAGCACTGTTGACCAGGGGTTGGGCATCAAGCTCTGTCAGGGTGAATGATCTTTTTTTTTTTTTATTTTATATATATATATATATTTCAAACTTTCGATAACAAAGGTATCTTCTTTATCAACTTGGAGGTTGTACAGGTTATTATTTTACGCGGTAAAATAATTTCGACGCGGCTTTGTTTATTATAACCTCAAATAGATTTTTAAAATATTATTAAATAATAAAAATGGCAATGATTGGTGGAAGACAGGATGGTGATTTGTCTGAAGAGTTTCAAAGTTTTATTCAAGTAATGTCACAAAAGGGAATTTACCCGGATGCCGAATTTAAAGCTGCTGTCGGTGGTATTACTGGTACTAAATTTTTTTTATTTACTTTTTTTCTAAATTATTTATTTATTTTTAATTAAAAATAATTATTTTTTCAGGTCAACCTAATGTCACTGAAGTTACACGTGTTATAAATAAAGCGTTAGCTGAAGTTGAAATGGCAATCCAATCATCAAAGTGTGAAATTACTGGTGTCAAGCACTGGGTATTTACCAGCACCACAATCGATCATGACAATGATCAAGTTGAAGTCGAGCCAAATCACGATCAAGACACTGATCAAGAGTAATAATATATTTAAATATATATTTTTTTCTTCATTATATTTTTTAAAATCTTTATAATTATTATTTTTTCAGAGAAGACTGTCTTTTGTTTACAAAAGGAAAGCTCGAATTACTTAAAATGATAACCAGTGTTATATTATCTCGTAATGATAATAATTGTATTTCTAAAAATGATTGCATCAATTTAGTCAGCAGTATTAAGACTAAATTATCTCGTAGCAACGTTGACAAGTTTATAAAGCATATGATTAACGAATCTTGGTTATTTTATTTGGTAAATATTATTTTTTTTTAATTTTGCTAATAAAAATTATAATTAAAAATTTGTTTTTTATTAGGATGGAAATGTTTACTTGGGAGTACGAGGTATTGTTGAATTGATGCCTTATTTAAAATCTGAGAATCCAAATCTTAAAAATTGTCAATTGTGCAAGCAGACTGTTATTTTCGTAAGATTTTTTATTTTTAATTAATTATCATGTTATTGTAAAATTAAATTATTATTATTTTTTTAGGGTCAGTTGTGCCAGAAATGTGATAAAAAAATTCACATGTACTGTCTAGTTAAATACTTAAAAATAAGCGGTAAACATCAGTGCCCCAGTTGTGGACACAGTTTACCGGTTAACAATAAGTTTATGGCTCGTTATTCCAACGATGATGATGACCTTGAGGATCCAAGTATCCAAAGTAGCCAGCATCGTTTCAGTCAATCACAAGAACCTACACCTGGACCCTCTACCAGCCGTCGTAATCGCCGTCGACGCATAGATGATTGACGAGGATAAACAAAAAATAATAAATTAATTGATTACTTTTAAGAAAAAAATTAAATTTATTTTTTGTTACTTATCAAAAAGTTAACTATTATTAAAATAAATATGCTATTTAAATATTCCCGGTAAAAATGTTATTTTAATTTGTGCGCTACCTGGTGGCAGTTGTCTAGAACTAAAAGTTGAATAAAAAAAAAAAAGACAACCTAGAAAAGAAAAAAAAATTTCCGTCTCCGTTAGTCGACAAAAATGGCGACCCGTCTCCTCAGAATTGGAACCGCGTTGCGAACTTATTCAGACAAGACCAATCTAGTAAAGGTAATTTATATATAATAAATTGGTAAAAATAAATTAAATTATTTATTGTTTATTTATTTTTTAACTTTTTTTTTTCTATTTTCTTATTCAATATTTTTTCATCTTACGTAATCTCCCTTGCCCAATCGCGAGCATTTACGCATTGTTTTATTTATTAAAGTTTTAATTACCATAAAAATAAATAATAATAATAATTATTATTATTATTATTTGATAGACACGTAAACAATGGAGGTCAACCGCAGCATCGCTAAAGGAGACGTTGATAAATCAACCACCGACAAAGACTACGACACTCGACAGTGGAATGCGGATAGCCAGCGAGGACAGTGGAGCAGCAACAGCAACTGTTGGCTTGTGGATTGATGCTGGAAGCCGTTGTGAAACTGACCAAACCAATGGAGTTGCTCATTTTATGGAGCACATGGCTTTCAAGGTAAATTTATTGATTTTATTTTTTTCAATGTTGATTGATGATAATAAATATTAATAGGGAACATCTAAACGATCTCAAACTGACTTGGAGCTGGAAATTGAAAATATGGGAGCTCACTTGAACGCCTACACCAGTCGGGAGCAAACTGTATTTTATGCAAAGTGTTTGTCAGGAGATGTTCCAAAAGCTATTGAAATTCTCAGCGATATTATCCAAAATTCAAAACTCGGTGAGAGTGAAATTGAACGTGAGCGAGGAGTTATTCTTCGTGAAATGCAAGAAGTCGATACTAATCTTCAAGAAGTAGTATTTGATCATTTACACTCGACAGCTTTTCAAGGAACTCCATTGGGCCGTACAATACTTGGACCCACTGAAAATATTAAATCAATTACACGTAAAGACCTAGAGCACTACGTTAAAAGTCATTATGGGCCCCCAAGATTTGTTTTAGCTGGAGCTGGTGGAGTTGACCACGGACAGCTTGTTGAACTCGCAGACAAACACTTTGGTAAAATGAAGGGACCTCATTACGAAGAAATTCCACCTGTTTTGATTCCATGTCGTTACACTGGATCTGAAATTCGTGTTCGGGATGATTCAATGCCATTGGCTCACGTAGCTATTGCCATTGAAGGAGCTGGATGGGCCAGCGCTGACAATATCCCTCTTATGGTTGCCAACACACTTTTGGGATCTTGGGACAGAAGTCAAGGCGGTGGTGTTAACAACGCCTCACATTTAGCTAAAGCTTCTGCTGAGGATGGACTTTGTCACAGTTACCAAAGCTTCAACACCTGTTATCAAGAAACTGGATTGTGGGGAGTTTACTTTGTTTGTGACCCCTTGCAGTGCGAAGACATGGTTTGGAATATCCAACAAGAGTGGATGAAACTCTGCACCAGTGTTACCGAAAAGGAAGTAAACAGAGCTAAAAATATGCTTAAAACAAACATGTTGCTTCAATTAGATGGTACTACCGCTATTTGTGAAGACATTGGTCGACAAATGCTCTGCTACGGACGACGAATTCCTCTCCATGAGCTAGAAGCGAGAATTGATGTAAGTTAATATAAATATTTTTTTTTAATTAAATTTATTTTTTTTTTTTTTTTTTTTTTTTTTTTCAGAGTATTACTGCCAAGACTATTCAGGATGTTGGTATGAAGTATATTTACAACCGGTGTCCAGTCGTCGCAGCCGTTGGTCCAGTAGAAAATTTACCAGATTATAATACGATGAGAGCATCCATGTACTGGATCCGTGTTTAAAATAGAAATAAAATTAAAAAAAAAAATCGTTTAGATAATAATTTAATTTAATAATAATAATAATAACAACAACAACAATCATTCAATTGGTAGTAAACTTGTCAATAATTCGAATTATATTTCATTATATATTCTTCGGATTTAATTATCATTATAAACAATGTATAAAGATAAAAACAAATAATGTTGAATGTATAATTAAAAATATAAAAGCTTTTTTCTTTTCTTCTTATTATTATTATTATTTTTGTTTACGATGATGACTAGACCATATTAATAATTTATTTTATAAAATAATTATTTAGAAATATGGATTTTGGTGATGATGGTGATGATCCTTTGGAAGCGACTCCATTTTTAGTAATTTTTTTTGTAAAGAGGTTGATGGCTACCTGGACGAATTCGTTGTCATTGAAGGTGACTGAGTCTGTGATGAGGATACTGGAGTATCTTTGCAAACTTTGAAAGTCATTTCAGACAGCGGTTCCAATTCTTTGGTATTGATTAAATCAAATTCAGTGACAAAGTAATAAAAATGCTTGTAGCAAGTATTAACGTGAGCTTCTGCACCAATAGAAACTATTCGATCAAAATGATGGATGTAAACATGAACAAACACTCGAAATAATCTTGTGAGAATTTTTTTACATAAACTTGTAAAAGTCTTTGGAAATGGAACGTCAGTGGTGATTGGAAATACTGATTCATTATTTATTTGAGCTTCTATCCAATCCATAAGCAAACTAACGTATTGAGGAGCTGGTAGAGCTGTTGGCTTTTTGTATTTATCACCGTCTGCCCATAAATACTCAAATCTTGCACCGCCACTCATTGTTGGACACGATGTTGCGTCACAGTACTCTGATACTGTTCCATAAATTAAATTTATTCGATTAAAAAAATCAACCACTGTAAAAATAAAAAAATTTCACGATTATTATTATAATAAAATTCACTACATTGAATTTATCTTTAAAATAATTACCATGAACAGCAATCCAATCATTTAAAGCTTCACCATGAGGTAATTTTACAGCAGTTCGAAGATTTATTCCTGAACTTAAGGAAGCTTGAGCTTGTTTATATAATGAATATCTCAATGTCCCATGAGTAAATTTTTTTTTTGGTCTAAATGTCTTTAAGAAATAATTATTTATTTATTTATTTATTAATAAACTCTATTGTAATATATTTTTTAAAAATACTTTACCTTGCCTTTTTGAAAAAATTCCATAAATCCACTCAATGATGTCATTTTATCAATTAATTAATAAATAATTTTTTAATTATTAATTAATTTATTTAAAAATTAATATTATAAAATGGCGTACAAATTGTATATCGAAAAAATTATATACATGTACCTATTGCACATGGCTGCGTAAACAATTATTTTGTAAAATTTTTTAACGCATCTACTAAAAATTAAATATTTTTTTTTCAATTTTATAAATAAATTTAATACATCATAAATATTAATATAATTAATTATTATTAATCAGATAATATTGATGTGATTTGTCTATTTTTAGAATTTTTAGAGTACTTGATTTGAAAGGAAAAAAAAAGAATCTGAAATATTTTCCACCGGATTTACTTTATTTGAAGAAATTCGGAGAACTGGTAAACTTTGTGATGTTACACTTAAAGTAAGTAAACTTAATAAATATTTTTTTCTTTCCTCTACTAATTTTCTTTGTTCTTTAGTGGTATTTTATTTTTAAAAATTCATTACTCATCATCCCAGTTTATTATAAACTTTCTTTGTATTTTGATTAAAAATATTTAATTATTTACAGGTGGAAGATCAAAGTTTTAGTGCCCATAGAGTTGTACTTGCAGCAACAATTCCATATTTTCATGCAATGTTCCTAAATAATATGGTAGAAAGTAAATTGAGTGAAATAACACTTCAAGGATTTGAATCTATGTATAATATTTTACAATTTATTAGAAAAATTAAACATTATCAATAGATTAATTATTATTATTATTATTATTATTATTATTATTATTGTAGGGCTTTGGAAGCTTTAATTAATTATGCATACAGCGGTAGAATAGTATTAAACAAAACAAATGTACAAAGTATTATGGTAGGAGCTTCATTTTTGCAATTACAATCTGTACGGGATGCTTGTGCTGATTTTCTCAATAGTCATTTGCATCCTAACAACGCACTGGGTATAAGTTTATTTGCAGATCGATTAAATTGTAGCTCTCTTGTTGAAGAGTCGACAAAGTACATCCAGCAATACTTTCATCAAGTCTCCTTGTCAGATGAATTTTTAGTTTTATCAGTTACTGATCTTAAAGAGCTTATTTCTAAAGATGATTTATATGTCATGTCAGAGTCTCAAGTATTTGAGGCGGTAATTAGATGGATAAAGCACAACGTTGACGAGAGACTGATACACTTGCCGAAATTATTGATACTCGTAAGATTACCGTTACTCAGTCCAGAGTATCTGGTAGATCATGTAGCTAAGGAGGATCTTATTCGAAGATCTCACGAGTGTAGAGATTTATTGGACGAGGCTAAAGACTGTCACTTGATGCCTGAACGTAAACATTTGCTGGAGAGTTATCGGTTCAGGACTCGAGTTTGTACAAATATTGTTGGGCATATTTTTGCTGTTGGTGGACTCACTAAATACGGTAATTCTCTTAGCACTGTCGAAGTTTATGATTCAGCTAAAGGAGTTTGGCGAAAATCCGAAGCTATGACAATGGATCGTAGTCGAGTTGGCGTAGCTGTTCATCAAAATAAATTGTACGCTTTTGGTGGGTACAATGGAGTTGAAAGACTGGCAACTGTTGAAGTTTATCATCCAGCTTTAAAAATATGGAAAATAATAGCTCCAATGCATCACAAAAGAAGGTAAATCATTTAAAATAATAATTATTATCATTATTATTATTATTATATTTTATTATAGTGCAGTGGGATCAGCAGCTTTAAATGATTATATTTATGTATGCGGTGGTTACGATGGTGTCATTTCATTAAATACCGTTGAAAGATATTGTCCTAAAACAGATAAATGGCAATTATTACGTCCAATGAATAAACATAGATCTGCTGGAGGTGTCGTTGCTTTTGACGGGTATATTTATGCATTAGGTGGTCATGATGGTCTATCAATATTTGATTCTGTAAGTAATATAAAATATATTATTATATCCTATAATTGTTAATATTTAATTATTTCAATTAGGTTGAACGTTATGATCCACAAACTGGATTATGGACTACGGTAAAACCAATGCTTACTCGTAGATGTCGTTTAGGAGTATCAACACTTAATGGAAAATTGTATGTTTGCGGTGGTTACGATGGATCAACATTTTTACAATCTGTTGAAGTATACGATCCAATTAAAGACACGTCAGTATTATTTTTTTTTTGATATAATGTATGGTTTTTTTGTCATATTATTATTTAAAGTTAATTATACAGATGGGAATACATAGCACCTATGAATATGATGCGAAGCCGCGCGGCTTTGGTATCAAATATAGGTAAACTCTGGGCAATTGGTGGATACGATGGTGTCACTAATTTATCAGAAGTTGAAGTTTACGATCCGCAAACAAATTCATGGTCTTTTGCGACTCCGATGTGTGCTCACGAAGGTGGAGTAGGTGTCGGTGTAATTCCAAATCCGTACTGTTAAAAAATCTTGCCTGCGACAACTCCATTTACTGTTGTGTAATTTTGTAAAATAAATTTTTCATTAAATTAAATATTATTAAGATTTTTTTTTTATTTTTATTCAATCAATCAATCAATCAATTAATATATTATACATTTAAAATTTTATAATAGCGTGATGTCAATTGATAATAAATAATCTAGTAAATTATTAACACAAAATTATATATATATATATATTTAATTTACAGACTATCTACACAAACTAATTCTTTATTTTTAATAAATTAAGAAGAAAAAAAATGCTTTATTATTATTTTGAAAAAACATTAATAATAGTTGTCATTTATTTTTTTTATTTTTTATTTTTATGCGGCTTGTACTTCTTGCAATCGTTTACAAGATGGAGTTTCTAAATTTTTAGCGCGTTGGAATAATTCAGCATCACCAAAATTTCTAGCTTTCCATACCATTGAATCCTCTGAAATAATTAATATTTTGTTAAATAAAATAGAGTATTATATTATTAATTAATTAAAAAAACTTACTGTAATTTTTTTCTCTATAACAGGCATGCCTTAAATTATTTACAAATTCTTCTTCGACAGAAATTTCTAAACGTCTCAAACTTCCTTGATACTCGCTGTGGAAATTTTCTTTAACATAATAGGGTACTTTCATTTCTTGCGTTTGTCTTTGGACAGAATATTTACTAAAAAATAAAAAATTAAAATATAAACATTGATTTATTTATAATAAAAAAAAAAATTTTTAAAATGACTCACGAATTAGGATGTAAACTATACAATGGATCCCAAATGAAAAAACTACTCATCATAGTTAATACAATTAACAATAGTACCGGAAGCATTTGTAAAAATGCGGTGTAACCATTAGCTTGTTGAGTATGGGCGTGCTGAGTCTGAGCATTATTTTGTCTCATCCACCTACCACCGGTTCGTCGCATATAAAATTCTTGCTGGGGAAAACCACCACCAAAGAACATGTTGAACAATTCTTCGGCTGTAATGTCAGCTTCAAACCCTCGTGAATAATTATAATGGGAATGCTGGGCTGACCTAGATTGCGCCGACTGCAATCTCTCTTCGTCAGATCCATATAA
Source organism: Cotesia vestalis (assembly GCA_000956155.1). Taxonomy (NCBI): domain Eukaryota; kingdom Metazoa; phylum Arthropoda; class Insecta; order Hymenoptera; family Braconidae; genus Cotesia; species Cotesia vestalis. The sequence continues at coordinate 8,500 of JZSA01007460.1, forward strand.
ATCATATTGTTTACGTTTTTCAACGTCTGTTAAAACTGCTACAGCATTACCAATAGCTGAAATTAAATTCTAATTAATTCAAAGTTTATTTATTTAATTAAATAAATACATACCTTTAAATGCTTCTGAGGCACCAGGTGCTTTATTTTTATCTGGATGTAATTGTAAAGCTAATTTTTTATATGCTTTTTTTATTTCACTGTCCGTGGCCTCTTTGGTCACTCCCAAAATTTCATAATAATCCTTACACTTTTGAATACGTTTTACATGATCATATTGATCCTTACTGTAATCACTACCACCAGAGGTTGGTTGACTAGATTCTTTACCAGTTTGTCTTTTTCTTACTTCAGGCTCTGGTTCACTTTTTTTATTTTTATTCAATAATGAAATTTTACTCAATAAATCTACAAATAAATTATTTTTTAAATAAAAAATTGAATATTAACAATTAAATATAATAACAATTATTACCATCATATTTTTTCGATGGATACAACTTGATGGCTTTTTTAACAAATTTTTCCGCATCATCGAATCGTTTTCCCTTAATATACATTTCAGCCAATTCAATACACCTTTCAGCTTCATCCTTATTACCGTCCATTATTATTATATATATATATTTTTTTTTTCTTTTTAACTTTGTGTATTGATTAATTTATTAATATCAATTGACAGATTTTTTATTCTCCTATTTTTAAATCATTACCTTAAATAATTATAATTACAATAATTAATATAAATACTTGAAAAATATTATAAAATTACCTTGTCACGAGTTTTATTAACATACACATACATTTATATCTATTGTATTTAAGTATATTTATCATCAGCAAAGAAACCTAGTCAGTGTAATTAATATTTTATTAATACATACGTGTAACTATATAAATTTATTACTCACACACTGACACACAGACTGAGACGTCATTAGAAAAAAAAAAAAAAAAAAAAAAAAAAAAAAGCACAATAATTTTTTTTCATCGCTATTCACTATACTATACTACAATTTTGTAATGACTTTTTTTGCTTAGACATCAAGAATAATTTTTTTATACAAGTAATTCAATTGAAAATTATAAATAAATAAAAAAAAATATCTATAGTAGACAATAAAGGTTACTAGGATAAAACGTGTTTAAATTTAATTAATAGTATTTAAATAAATATAACAATGATTATGAGAATATTTAACCTAATAAATGAAGATGGACCGGGAAATGTTTGATGATGATGAAAGAGATTATCCTACTCAATGGGCGTTAAATCCATCAATGTATCAAAATATGAGCAATGATCAAGGTAATTTTATTTTATTTAATATTATTAACCATCAAATAATTTATTAATATTTTTAACTTTTTAACTTTTTTTTTTTTTTTTTTTTTTTTTTTTTTTTTTTTTTTTTTCCCCCTCAAGTTGATTGGGCAGCTTTAGCTCAGCAATGGATAAAAATGAAAGAAACTGTGGTGCCGCCAGCACCACCTCCACCAAATCTCTCCAACGATGGAGATACAGAAGGTGGCGAGGCACCAATGGACATGGATACCGTTGGTGATGACGTACCACCAGCCCCTCCAGCTCCCAACATAAGTGGAAATGACAATTGGAATGCCTGGAGTCAGTGGGGCCAATGGAACACCTCGGGACCGGGTGGTGGATTTTGGGAATGGAGCGGAGTTCCACCTCCTGGTGTTCAATTGGGCCCTGATGGTAAACCTATGGGAATTCCAGGTGTTCCAGGTGTTCCTGTTCCTCCTGCACCGACAATCACTACCAGAACTGGATTTAGTGTTCCACCACCAGCACCTGGCTATTCATATAATTCTGTAACACCTACACCGGGTAATTTTAATTCTGTAAGTATTTTTTTTCAATATACTTGAATATTTATTTTGAATTGTTTCTTTTTTTTTATAATTATTATTTTTAGGTGTCAGGATACTGGGACGGTAATTTAGCGACAGCTCCTGGTTCACCGACATTCAAAGGAATTCCACGGGGAGCAAGAATTCCTCACATGCGAGATCCTCTTCGCGATGAAAAGGATAAATTACTAGAAGAGGACACGACGATGGTTATTGAATTTTTAACAAATTTTTCCGCATCATCGAATCGTTTTCCCTTAATATACATTTCAGCCAATTCAATACACCTTTCAGCTTCATCCTTATTACCGTCCATTATTATTATATATATATATATTTTTTTTCTTTTTAACTTTGTGTATTGATTAATTTATTAATATCAATTGACAGATTTTTTATTCTCCTATTTTTAATTCCGTTAGATGTCACTACAGTCCTCAAAATTTTCTACTAAAATCGAATAATAAGGTATATTTTATTTTCATCGCTATTCACTATACTATACTACAATTTTGTAATGACTTTTTTTGCTTAGACATCAAGAATAATTTTTTTATACAAGTAATTCAATTGAAAATTATAAATAAATAAAAAAAAATATCTATAGTAGACAATAAAGGTTACTAGGATAAAACGTGTTTAAATTTAATTAATAGTATTTAAATAAATATAACAATGATTATGAGAATATTTAACCTAATAAATGAAGATGGACCGGGAAATGTTTGATGATGATGAAAGAGATTATCCTACTCAATGGGCGTTAAATCCATCAATGTATCAAAATATGAGCAATGATCAAGGTAATTTTATTTTATTTAATATTATTAACCATCAAATAATTTATTAATATTTTTAACTTTTTAACTTTTTTTTTTTTTTTTTTTTTTTTTTTTTTCTAATGACGTCTCAGTCTGTGTGTCAGTGTGTGAGTAATAAATTTATATAGTTACACGTATGTATTAATAAAATATTAATTACACTGACTAGGTTTCTTTGCTGATGATAAATATACTTAAATACAATAGATATAAATGTATGTGTATGTTAATAAAACTCGTGACAAGGTAATTTTATAATATTTTTCAAGTATTTATATTAATTATTGTAATTATAATTATTTAAGGTAATGATTTAAAAATAGGAGAATAAAAAATCTGTCAATTGATATTAATAAATTAATCAATACACAAAGTTAAAAAGAAAAAAAAAATATATATATATAATAATAATGGACGGTAATAAGGATGAAGCTGAAAGGTGTATTGAATTGGCTGAAATGTATATTAAGGGAAAACGATTCGATGATGCGGAAAAATTTGTTAAAAAAGCCATCAAGTTGTATCCATCGAAAAAATATGATGGTAATAATTGTTATTATATTTAATTGTTAATATTCAATTTTTTATTTAAAAAATAATTTATTTGTAGATTTATTGAGTAAAATTTCATTATTGAATAAAAATAAAAAAAGTGAACCAGAGCCTGAAGTAAGAAAAAGACAAACTGGTAAAGAATCTAGTCAACCAACCTCTGGTGGTAGTGATTACAGTAAGGATCAATATGATCATGTAAAACGTATTCAAAAGTGTAAGGATTATTATGAAATTTTGGGAGTGACCAAAGAGGCCACGGACAGTGAAATAAAAAAAGCATATAAAAAATTAGCTTTACAATTACATCCAGATAAAAATAAAGCACCTGGTGCCTCAGAAGCATTTAAAGGTATGTATTTATTTAATTAAATAAATAAACTTTGAATTAATTAGAATTTAATTTCAGCTATTGGTAATGCTGTAGCAGTTTTAACAGACGTTGAAAAACGTAAACAATATGATTTATATGGATCTGACGAAGAGAGATTGCAGTCGGCGCAATCTAGGTCAGCCCAGCATTCCCATTATAATTATTCACGAGGGTTTGAAGCTGACATTACAGCCGAAGAATTGTTCAACATGTTCTTTGGTGGTGGTTTTCCCCAGCAAGAATTTTATATGCGACGAACCGGTGGTAGGTGGATGAGACAAAATAATGCTCAGACTCAGCACGCCCATACTCAACAAGCTAATGGTTACACCGCATTTTTACAAATGCTTCCGGTACTATTGTTAATTGTATTAACTATGATGAGTAGTTTTTTCATTTGGGATCCATTGTATAGTTTACATCCTAATTCGTGAGTCATTTTAAAAATTTTTTTTTTTATTATAAATAAATCAATGTTTATATTTTAATTTTTTATTTTTTAGTAAATATTCTGTCCAAAGACAAACGCAAGAAATGAAAGTACCCTATTATGTTAAAGAAAATTTCCACAGCGAGTATCAAGGAAGTTTGAGACGTTTAGAAATTTCTGTCGAAGAAGAATTTGTAAATAATTTAAGGCATGCCTGCCGAGTCCAAGTGACGGAATTTATAGCCGACGGGTGTATTTATTTTTTATTTCCACGCTAACGTATTTTTCTCTTTTCTTTTCTTTTCTTTTATAAATTATTCTGATTCCGATAGAAAAAAAAAATTAAAAATTTCAAACAAAACCTGAGCTACTTTTTGAAGGAACAACCAACGGAAGATATAAATAGGGTTTAAGTATTGACTAAAATTGGTGTGTATTGTAAAGTCCCTGCAGGAGAGCCCCCCGTCGCATCCTACAACAACAAGGCCCCTCTTGCTCAGATCACTCGCAATTTGGGTAAGTTTATTTATTCATTATAATTCATTCCATTTTCACAGAGACAGTGAATATTTTTAATTACTTTGTTGTAATAATTTTAAACTATTATAGGGTTTTTTCATCATCCGCGTGTATCTATCTGTTTTTTGTTTAATAAAAATTAATTTTTTTTTTATTTTCTATAAAGGTCTGGGCATCTACGGTGACAGCAACAGCGAATCCGAGGATGATGTTGATTCACCAGCAGCTCCTGACAACAATGATAATCAAAACGACGACAGTGATTTAGAATTGAAGGTTTGTATTATTTTATTTTATATTATCAAATTATTATATGAAAATTTATATTTATTTATTTTAGGAAACTTTGAGGAGACGTCAAGCTGCATTTAAAAAAACAGAAGAAGAAATAGAGGCACGAATTGCTGAAGAAGAAAAACAAGAACAACGAGGAGGAGAAGAAGAAGAAGAAGAAGAAGAAGAAGAAGAAGAGGAGGAAGAAGAAGAAAATGAACGTAATAATGATGCTAATCATGAAAACTCGATGAATAATAAAACTTTGGGTATTGTTATTTTTTGTTTTATTATAATTATTGTTGTTGTTGTTGTTGTTGTTATTATTATTATTGAATAAAAAATTTTAGATGATAAAGAAGTCAAGAAAGAACGTGAAAGATCAGAAACACAGTCAAGTGGACATACACCGCGTAATGAAGAGCGCGTTAAATCATCCTCACGTTCAGTTGACTCTGAATCAAGTTCATCGAGTTCATCTTCGAGTTCGACTACTACAGAAACAAACTCGAGCTCTAGTAGAAATTTAAAGCGACGAAATGACAAGCGTAATGACAGACGTAAGCGTTATCGATCACGATCTTCCAGTCACAGTCACAGTCACAGTCACAGTCGTAAAACTAGTAAACGTAGTCGTGATCGAAATCGAAAAAGACGAAGCAGATCCAGTACCAACTCTAGATCACGTAGGTCAAGATCGAGATCCCGCAGACGACGTGTCTCAAGATCTCGGTCACGTAGCAGGTCACGCTCGCGAAATCGTTCGAGAAGATCTCGCAGTTATGCCGGGTATGGTAGAGTTTCAACTTTGTCGTCTTCGGTAATGAGATCCCGGAGGACTCGGTCAAAGTCCAGAGACAAAGACAGAAAAAGATCCAGGTCCAGGTCCAGATCCAGGTCAAGGTCAAGGTCCAGGACAAGATCAAGGTCCAGATCACGAAGGCGTGAGGGTAAGAAGTCGAGCCATCGGTACAGAGATTGACAACTACCTTAAATACACGGCACACTCCATTTAAAAGGTTGTAAAATAAATTAATATTTATTAATGATCCCATTCCCAGGATTAGCATGGAAAGGATTTATTATGTTTGTTATTATTATTATTATTATTAGTATAATATCCATTTATTATAAATTAATGAATAAATAAATATTTATTATTATTATTATTTTTTTTAATTAATTAATTAATTAAATTATTGTATTACAGATCTTTGCCAGGAGTAATTCTTTAAGTCAGTCCAAGACCACTACGGTATCCATTTATTATATTATTATTTTTTCTTCCTCTTTTAATATAGATATATAAGTTATTATTCTAATAATTTTAATAATTCTAATAATTAAATTAAGTGAATAAAATAATAAATTTTATAAATAATAATTAAGGTGTGGATGAATTAGTAGGTTTTTTAAAAATAAATTTATACAGTACGTTTTGATGTATGAAAGTTGCTCGCTTAATATAAGTTAATATTATTTCATATGTATATACATAATATTAATTAATTAAAAATAATAATAATAATAATAATTAATTCGATTGAATATTGACATTTTTATTTTTATTTTCCTGTTTCATTTTTATAATTAGAAAATAAAATTAAACAATTTATTTGACATTTGTATATATATTTATAGATGTTTTTGTAAATCGGAATGTAAAAATAATCGACTATGGAATCTCAATGATTTCTGTTATTTATTCTATTCGCAGTATTTACATGCCGTGAGAGAGAAAAAAAAAAACAAAAAAATAAAGTTTTTGTTGTTGTTAATAAATTAGTAAATTAGGTACCAAATCGTTGGTGACATTTGGCAAATGCTTCTAAAATTTGAATAAATTTATGCGGTGATATATTATGATGCGTTGATACGTTGCTGCAATGATATATTTAAATAAATTAAAAAAAAAATATATAAATAAATTGTAGTAATATAATTAATAAAATACTTACTAAAATTCAGTTAATCTAATATGCCAGGGCAATAAACCAAAAGTTGAAAATGTTCGACCAGTTATAATAGCAAGATCTGGATCCGGCACTGGTAACGATAATTTTTCATTAATTAAATCATAATTTATATCATCAGTCTTTAATAATTTTAATTTAACAGCTTGACTGAGTTCACGCGTTAATTTTATTATTTCTGGTTTGCCATCATTGTAAATAGAAAAATTAACTCTTGTGGACTGTTTAAATTCTCCTAAAAAATTAAAAATATTAATATTTAATAATGATTAAATTTCTAAAATTATTACCATTAGCTTTCGTATTGAATTTTCTGGTTATTTTATTCGACCAAATGACACGTGATACAAAACTAGGTGTGAGCTTATTGAATTCTTGTATCAAAAGCTCTGATTTTTCATAAATTATTCCTGTAATAAATAATAATAGTAATTAATTAAAATGATAATAAATAAATAAATAGATTATTGATTATTATAATTACCTTTTCTATCATAAAAAGTAATGTTTGGTATTCCAAGTGTACAACACCAGCCGACAATTTTTGCAAGATCACAAAATGAAACTTTGTCCTTGGAAGCAACGACAATAACCAGGTGGTTAGGTAGCTTTTCGAGTTTACTAACATCACACACGTCAACAATTGTATCAATACACTTTAATGTCTTGGGCCGTAGGTAATTAATCAAATCCTCTTTTATTATAATTAAATAATCGTAAACGGTCATAAACACCGTTACAATAAAATGAATAAATTTCAGCACTCGACAAAATAATTTCATTTTTTATAATAATTTTAATATTACTAATATTTAACATAATAAATTAATTAAACTATATAATACATAGATAATTATAGTTTTTATTGATAAATAAAAACTACTTAACAACCGGCTAGGACAAATATCACGAGTATGATGACATTATTCCATTACTGTCTGCACTTTTATATATATTTATCATCTTTTATCTCTCTTCCAGGTTATGTTTATCTCTCTAACACTCTATTAATAATATTCTTTCAATATTTGTCATTTATTATTAATAACTATATAA